>CAKKOB020001405.1:0-22820 GCA_918844115.2 Phlebotomus perniciosus | reverse complement strand
CATATTCTAGCACTTTCGAAATGGTTTTTATGTTACAGAACAAAATGTCAAAGCTTAATGGAGTTTATAAATTTCAAGAAGCTGATTTATGAAGCTTCTTAGAAAACTCTAGAAACCTTTCTGAGAAAGCTCAGCTTTCTTTGAAAAGCTTTTGTAGAAAGCTTTCTTTGGGAAGATTTCTTAGAAAGCTTTCTTTGGAAAGATTTCTTAAAAAGCTTTCTTTGGAAAGCTTTTATAGAAAGCTTTTTTTGGAAAGATTTCTTAGAAAGCTTTCTTATAAAGCTTTCTTTGGAAAGATTTCTTAGAAAGCTTTCTTAGAAAACTCTTCAAAGCTTTCGAATTGGAGCTTTGGGGATCTTTTCAACAAAATCTGGAAGTGCTAGAATATGGTGTACGTCTTTCTGACCATAATATCTTCCCCTTAAAGCTTTAAAACAATCTTCCTTATAGCTTTTGAAAATTATTTTAAAGATCTTAGGTTTTTTGTTTTTAACAATATTTTCTGGAGCTTTAGTAGAAGAAATAAGTTCTTTTCAAGGAAAATATTTCAAGATTCGTTTTAAACTATTTGGCGGAGCTTTCAGGAGCTTTTCTAAATATGACTTCCTAAAATTTCTTTGTTTATTTTTGTTAAGTTTGTTGTTAATTTTAGTGCTTAAAACGTTTCAAGGTTTTGAAGAAATACTACTATTTCTTCAAAATTTCTTCTATTACTACTATTATTTTAAAATGATTATATCTAAATTTTTTTTAGATTCATAAGAAAAACCTTTTATTCAAATCATTTGATTTTAGTTCGTTTTAAACTATTTTTGAGCTTTACTAACTGTTTAACTGGACAGTCAAACTACTTTGCCTTTCCTTATAAGCTTTCATATATTTTTGTATTTCGATTTTTCTTTGAGCTTTGAAAATTGTTTTAAAGATTTTAGATGTTTTACAATTCAGAAAGCTTTCAATGAGTTTTTGATCAAATCTTTGATAAACTTTTAAGTTTTTTAGGATAAATTTTTGAACTCTTTTGAACCCTATTTAACCTCTCGCCCTTCCGAAGTCCTTACCAAGGCTACAGATTTCCTAAGTGAGTCACCCTTGACTGGGCTGAGCACTGAAGGGTGCGCACTCGTTCTGGGCCCCTAAGGAAAGCTCAAGGGAGGTTTCCTGGGGGTGGTTTATTTGCCAAGGCGCGGCCTCAAGGATGAGGCGGGTGGTGACCTACTTTACCCTCGTCCTGGGAGGGAGGACCAGGACAAAGGCTGGAGGTAACGCCACCCGCCGTTCAATCCTACCCCACAAATAACATCGTGAGGCGCACATGGCGCAAGTGATGCCGAATCTGCTGGTTTGAGTTGCAAATTGAACTGCTCACTCGAAAAGACTTCCTTATCCCCGCATCCTGGACGCCAAAATGTCGATTTGGGTCAGGATTTATGGATGAAAGAGGTGTTTTCCCTGGGCATAGATAATTCATGAACACGGCATTTTTTTCAAACATATTTTTGCTGCAAATTGAGTAAATGAATTTAATTTTGTTGAAACATTTTACCGGAGTATGTAAATTAATGGCACTCCCACAGTCACATGATGGATTAAATTTCCTCATTTATTTTTCGATTTAATAATTTTTTCATGCATTTCCCCATCTATTGGCCCCAAATGATTTGTAGGAGGGAAAATTTGCCCCAAATTGATGATTAATTGCCGTTATTTTGCATCATTGACCTTCAGTTTATTGGAGAAATTGAATAAAACACTTTAAAATTTAAATGAGAACGTTTTTAGTCAAGACTCCCACCTAATTGGCATGTCAGTGGCGTATGGAAACCGTTAAATTTTTGAATTTGTAAAAAATTAAAGCTTGATTTTTTCAATTTAAGCATTTATAGAAGCTTTGTAACTGTTTGCTAAATAAATTTGTACAAGCTTTATAAATTTCAATAATTGTTTTAAGTTACAGTTTTATCTTTAAACAATTTTGTTAAAAGATTTTAATGATATTTCTTGATATTGAAAGATTTTTATGAACTTTTGAAAATAATTAAAAATCCTTCGAACGTTTTAAATCTGTTTAATCCAATTGGAAACAGTTTTCCACCCAAGACACCCACCTTACTGGCTTGCCAGTTGCGTAGTGAGACAGTTGAGATATTTGAAAAAATTACCGTTGATTCTTCTAAAGACTGTTCAACTCTGGTCAATTTCTGATTGCTGAGCATTTCCGCTGTGCTGTGGCAGCGGAAAGGAGAGCATATCAAGTGTGGAAAGGCAGAGTCAAGCGAGATGTTCATTAGAATCGTCAAAGAAGCGTCTTGAACATCCGTTACATGGCGGTGAAAGAAGAGTATCAAAACATGTGCGGACAGCCAATCTGGTGGGAATTTCTTTTCCCACCTCCTCGAAATTGAGGATGGCGCGAGAAGTGCCAGTAACGGGGATCTCTTGGTGAACTCCACATGATTATCGGGCTTTTTTTTCTTTCTTTCCTCCATGGATGACCTCCATTTAATGAGAGCGCGCCTCTCGAGACAAGAGACACTCACATTGACCCGCGCTGGTGTCCTTTTTCGGTCCAATTAGAAGTAAAAAGAAAAAAAGCCCAAGGACTCTCGTTGCTCCTTGAGACCAATACTCCTCATCCTTGGTGGGGCTTTTGCTCATCGATCGATCCGGAGAGAGAGCGAGAGAAGGCCAAAAATAGGCCGCAGTGTTTTGCACCCGTCCACCGTTTGCCATGGCAACAAGGGCCAACCTTTTCGGCACGGTTACTTATTGGCCCCAAAAAACCATCAAGCTCAATTTCGCTGCTCATGAATTCATCATTTTGTCGGAAGATCTTTCCAAAAAATTTATGGCATTAAGCCACTCATTTCATTATTCAGTTGGAATTAAGCAGAAAATTAGATAAATCGATGTTCTGCAAGAAATGTTAGGGTATTTTTTGTGAACTCTGCTAGAATAATGTTGGGTTTCTGCTAGAAAATTAAAATTTATTTATCAAAAGAATCTACTAACATAGGAGTACTATAAGAAGTGTTAGAAATTTAAATAATTTTCGTGTTAAAATTTATCATTTTCTTTGATAGAAAAATTCACGAACTCTGCTAGAATATTGTTAGATCTTTACTCTCTTTACTAGATTTTTTTTAAGTTTCTGCTCGAATTTTTTTTTCAAGAGGTTATTTATGCTACATAAAATTCTATTAGAATAAAAGAATATAGAAAGAAGTTTCTCATTACAAATCTGGCACATTTTCTGCTAAAAACTTATAGATTGTGCTAGAATTTTGCAAACTTTGCTAGAATATTGTCAGATTTCCGCTTAAAAAATTAATCTAATTTTTCCATTACATAATTTTTTCATTTTTAGAAATGCTAGAGATTTAATAAAGCTTTTTGTTAAAGATTTAGCATTTTCTACTAGAAAACTTTAGGTTCTGCTAGAAAATTAACAATATTTTTTTAGTATTTATTAATTATTCATATTTTTCATATTGCACTGTATTTTTTTATTTTTTTTCGATTTTAAACATTATCAGAGACTCAAACCACTGTTCTCATTTTAAATCTTCATTCTAAAATCTAGATTTATATATCTTGTTAAATTGTTGCAACATTCACATCAATAATTTAATGGATATCGTTAAATTACCTCTTCACACCTCAATTATTCATAATCTGCAAGAAAACCGAACCATTTCATCACATCTCTCACATTTATTTCCTCATTCTCATCAAAGTGATCTTACAAGTTAACCCAAGAATTAACCAGTCCCCATGAGTATTTCTCCCCTGGCATAAAGAAATCCTAAAGCAATTGAACGTGCAATTACATACAATGTTGAGCGTTTAAAATTGCAGCTTCGAGGGACATTAACTTTAAACATCTCAATTGCATGTCTTCAGGCGCTCACGCAGTCCGATTCCACCCGAAGGCTACTTCGTCACGTACGCCTGTCATTTAGCTGTCAAATCTGTCACTTTGACGTGTGATTGACGTGAATTTGAAATTTTAAATCGCCCGTTGACTGACCCCTCGCCGATTCAATGCGTTAAGAGCGAAAGAAGAGAAATGAGAAGTGGAGGAAATGTTTATATGAATATTTTTGACAGTTATGCGCTGTAAAGAAGTAAAAAATGTGGGTCATTCACCATTGAAGTCATCATATGGGGAGCTTTCTCTTTCGAACCGTTTTGCCCCACACGCTCCACACAGCGTTGCACAAAAAAACGAGCAAAGTGTCACTAATTTCTAATCTCAAGCCCAAGCGAGACAAAGAAGAATCTGGGCGAAGAGGAGGAAAGAAGTGGGTAAACAAGGGGTAATTATCTGGCAGATATTGGAAGATTAAGAAGAACTAATATCAAAAATTATTAGGAATGTTTCAAATCCAAAGCAATTAAACACTTACTTGATCACAAGAAACTGGAATCGCGATAATCGCGATTTCTAATGATTCAATTGGTAATTTTACGAAAATTTCGATGAGTTTTCGATGAAATTCGTCGGTGAAAATGGTGAAAATAGAGATTTTTTTAAAAAAAATATAAATAATCCAGAATCATTTCAAAAATTATAACTTTCTGCCCTTTCTGCACATTTTTAGAGCTTTCAAGGCTTTCCAAATAAAATTTTTGAGCTTCTCAAATACAATTTTTAAGCTTTTAAGCATTTTCGCAGAAAAAAATTACAGAACTTTCATTAAAAACAATTGATTTCTTTGATAAACAATTTATTGAGCGTTCTGCAAATTTTTTGGAGTGATAATTCTTATGGAGCTTTTCCTGAAATTTTTCACTTCTTTGCGTAAAAAAATCAATTTTTTTTTGGATTTTTTGGACTTGTTCCACTGGTTTTTTTTGTAAATTATATATCTTTCTGGAAAGTTTCAGATTTATATATTTTTTGAGCTTTTCCAGAAATTAGCCAGCTTTCTTAAGTTCCTAAGCTTTCGTAAAACTTAGTTGTTTTTACAAAATTGTTTAAGAAAACTATATTTACTTCCATTGACTTTTTGTAAATTTTATAGGGCTTTTTGAAAAGTTTCAGATTGCTAATTTCTTAAAGAGCTTTTTTTTGGAGATTTCTCAGCTTTTACAAGTTTATAAAGCTTGCGTAAAACTTCATTGTTTATAAGTTTGTTTAAAGATGTTTTTTAGTTTTTAAAAATTTATTTTCAGAGCTTTTTTGCTAAACTTTCGAAGAACTTTCATAAAGGATAGGCTACCAATTCTCTTCAAGATAGTTGCCCCTTTAGTGGACAACGGCGATAGCCATTTGGGGGACCTTTTGATGACCCACAAAAGTGCTCGCGTCCAACAATGGTCGCGGCCAATGTGGGCGCTTCAGAAAGCTTCCCATGTCTTTTGTCCCGAATCCATCAACCGTCAAATTTGGGGCCTTTTGTTCCCCACGCTCGAGCCAAACCTCTGGCTGAGCAACAAAGAGCCATATTTCATGGATTAAAATACATTTTAGCGCGTCTCTTTTAGCGCATTTCCCAACATCAACTTCTTTGAGGCCAGAGAGAGACTATTCATTAAATTTCAACGATAAACTCGCTGAACAAGTGCATAAAGACACATTTTCAGACAATATTCTTTCTCACCTAAACCACCCGAAACGATCAATAAATTGCTATATAATAAAAGTATAAAAGTTATATGAAACTTTTGAGCGCGCATGATTAACCAAAAAAAGCTCTTTTGCGAATATCATGAATTTTAACGACTGCCTCACGATTTGAAAAAGCTGCATCGGTCATAAATTTTTCCTCTCTATTTTGCATTTTCCTTTATGACTTCCTCACCAACAAAATCTGGCGCAATTGCGAAAGGCGATCCTTGACACTCCCCGACTGTTAAACTTTGATGATCCGTGGGCGATTTAGAGAGAGCTTTCAGAGACACTCCAGGTGGGGACATGAGATGCATTTGAGAAGCAATAGAGAGGCTGCAGGTGGAGATTTATGGAAATGTTATCCGAAATATAAAAAAAAAGATTTTAAAAAATATTTTAGTCAAGCTTTTATGGATTTTTGTAGAGCTTTTGAATTAAAAAATATCTTTTTGGATTGTTGGAAATATTTAAATCCGAAGAATTTTCATTACTTTTTAATTCTTTTAATTATTAAGTGTAAAATAATAAAAATTTAACACCAAAAACATCAATTTACAAAATGGCGGGAAAAGAAATACAAATTAAAAGTGAAGTTAATACTTTTTGGATCAACGATCAAAATCTTATTTTTCTGTTTTTTAAGAGCTTTTATCAGTTTTTAAAGATACATATCAATATTATGTGATAGAGGGAAGATCTTTAAAAGATAAAAATTTTTAGTTTTTGGTATTTAAATAAATCTTTATAGTCTTTAAAATCTTTTTTTTTGTTGTTTATTGGTTTTCTGACTTAAAAAAATATAAGTTTTCAACAAAAAACAAATTCCTGGCCTTTTATTTCCCTTTATAAACATGTTTCTTTTGATAATTCGAAGCTTCTCAATTTAAAGGGTTTTTGTTGAACTTTTTTTGAACTTCGCTTTTAAATATATCTTTTCAAATTATAACGGTTTCCCAACGGTTTCTTAGGTTTTTTACAACGTTTTTATGTTGTTCTTTTGTTCATCTTTCAATTACGGTTCCTTCATTCAATTATAATAAAAAAAATGTTAGACAAACCATCTCTCTTATTGTCTCCTTCACTTAGACAACTTTCTTTAATTCTTTTTAATAAATCGGCCCTTCAGTTTCGCGTCTGTTTTGGGTGCAAAGTGCAATATCCACTTTTGATGGAGTGGCAGGTGAATTTGCATCGTGAAACTCACCTCATTTGTGACCATTGTACACATTCCACTCTCGGTGATCGATGGAAGTGAGGAAATCTCAGGTGGAAAATCCGCGAGATTGCCCAAGATGCCAAAGATCTCTCCATAAAGTTGCGTGAAAATTGCCCAATAGACCTCTGAGAAACTCGCCGTGTGAAATGTCGATTCACAGCGTTTCTTCAAAAAAAAAAAACCAACATCTGCTCTCGCGGGGCCTCTCATTGGCACAGCAAACCCCTCGGCACTTTTATCACTGGCGACCAAGTGTTTGAACTTTTTTTTTTATTATTCACATAAATCAACACTCCAGCCTTGATAAAACTTGCACAATTCGCCTTCAACTATATTTGCTTTTTCCTAACCATCTGAAAAAAAAAATTCCTTATCAGTAGAGGAATTCATAAGCTCCACTTCGATGCAGAATGGGAGGGAATTTTGCCATCTTTCACCCAATTTTTTTTTTGGTTTCTCTTTAATTAATTTAACTTCACGAAAGAATTTCAGAGCTTATCGAAATATTTTCCTGTAGGGGAGGGTCGGCTAAATTATAGCGTAGGGTCAAATCTTGTTTTATGGAACAGATCAATAATAGCCCCAAATTTTGATTTTTTGAATTTAGAAGAATTGCTAAATAACTTTTTTTTAATAAATGTGATTTCGCAGTTTTTTAAGATTTAAAAACCTCAAAAACTCAAAATTTGGGACTAATATTGAACGGTTCCATAAGACAAGACTTGACCTTATCATTTATTGTTGGAAAAGTTACAATTTTGATCATTTAATAAGAGAATATAAAGACAAATTTTTAATTTTTTTCTTGGTTTTCACAGCATTATAATTTTTTTTTCTAAAATAGAATTGACCAAAGAATAAATTTTATTGAAAATTGTGAAGTATTTTTAAAAATAAAATAAAAAAATATTGTTTAAGTGGTTATTTTTTGGTTATTTTTTGTTAAAAACAATCAGAAATATCATGGATTTTTTTTTATTTATTTCTTAGTTTGAAGAAAAACCTGTGAAAGTATAAAATCTTAGGCTTTAAGTAATTCTTATAACTATACAAAATTTTATGAAATTTTTAGCATTATTAACTTATCCGGCTATCCCCTATACTTGAAAGCTCTAGCTAGAATTTCTGGAATTAGTTGTAAAATTACTTGAAAATATTCCCTTTTTTGAGAGATTATTTTTAACAAAAGAAACGCTGTAAATGTGAAATAAAGCAATTTCATAAGAAATATATAAATTTTTAATGTTTGTTCCCAACAATTTGCAATGACGAGCCCCTCGTGCATTTTAGTACACAATCTCCTCGTGTACTAAAGCATGTTCGCGGTCCTAATGCGAAACACGTGAGTGTGGAAAAATATTCAATATAAACGAAGAGTGGAACAATGTTGCGAAATCTTACGTAATTTCCCGTGCTGTGTTCATTTTTCTCTCCACTCTTCATCATTCTTTTTAATTCACTTGTAGATTGCGATGTTAATTGCTGCATCTCTTTGTACAAGGCAAAAAGTGGGGGGGGGGGGAGCTTATTTTAAAAAAAAATCTCAAGGAGATCAGCCATTAGGAGAGGGAAATAGAGATTTTCTAATACGATATTGCATGAAATTCACGCGTTTTAAATGAGAATCGGATTTTAAGAATCATGGCTTTAGAGAAAATTACTTTTAAATTACTCAGCTGTGTTCAGGGCGGGTTTTACCCCTTCAGCCCTTGAATAAGCACGGAAGAGGAATTTGAGACCCCTTTCATTGCCACTTTTTGGCTTCCTCGCATAAAACAGATGCACAAAATTTGCATACAGCCGGACACCAGTGTTTCAAGGGGAGGCCGTTTGAGGAAAGGAGACGTACACCAATTTTCAGAACTCGCAATTTTACAATTTTTAAAAATTGCGAGTACTAAAAAAGACTAAAATAAGAAATTAAAGATTTATTTTGAGAAAATTTCATTTTTGATAAAAAAAATATTAAAGAAAAATCTTTTCTTTAGTACAAGATTTCTCTAAGTGAACATCTCAAAGTGTACATCGCTTTTTAAATGTTCTGCATCTTGCTATTTCCCTCCTGCGGCGATTTGGCGCGCTTTTGCTCATCACATCTGCGGGCAAAAAATAATGCACAGAAAATGGCAAAAGGGAGGAAGAGGAAGAACCACTGACCAAATTAAACTTAATTCTCCCACAAATCATCCCAGAAATGCAAATAAAACCGGCTAAAAACGTAAATCTCACATTAATTTTTAGTACACGCTGTCTTTCTGATCTAAACCTGTACTAAAGGTGCTAAAAAGCTTAATTTTAGTCTTTTTTCAAAATTTCGGCTCTTCATCTTCTACTCTTTAGCCAACCAACACTGTGAAATCGTGCCAATTCGGCTCTTGATGTTCGTGCGTCAATTATAAATGTAGAGACATATGTTAAAGAGGCTGAAACTAGTTTTTGGCACGGCAACTTTGGCTAAAAACTAGGTTTTAGAACTTTTTCTCTTTATATACCGAAAAAAAAACTCCATTCGCATACGCCTTTTCGTTGCCATTTCATCGCTCTTTGTTCTGAGCCACATAGGAGATTTTCTCCAACACATATATAAAATCCAGAAAATGTATTTGCGAGGCAAATTCCCAGAGAGCGCGCCTGGCATGCAGATTAAAACATTTTGTGTACCAAGTGGATGCGAGGAGTGTCGGAAATGGGATGCTGAATATTTTCTCTGGGGTGGGGATGAATAGTGATGAAAAATGCTCGCAAGAGAAGACCGAAATATAGGTCGATGGTGAATTCTGCATGAAATCGCGTATTGAATTTGCGCGAAGATGGCGTTCGGGCGTCTTCGGCATCAGCCGAGATTACGTCATCTCACGTTACTCTCATACGAAGGCAGAGTTTATGTATTCGCTTGCTTCACGCAACATTAGAATTTGTGTTTTATTTAATGGGCGGTGAGACCAAAAAATATATCTCTTTTCGTCCCCAACGAGACACATCAACAATGGATGAGCTTCTCATGCCCAAATTTCTATGTATAATATAACCTCACCCCGAAAAAACATATGTCTCTTCTGCGCACGCACACTTTTTTCCGCGCTTCTCGCGCCAATTTGACGCGATAGCGCGCTGGCATCGAATTTTCCTTTTGCTCATTGGAAAATTTGTATTTTGACCGATTTTTTTTATAAACTCCATTCGCCTGCTTAACATTCAGCCTCTGGGTGGTTGACTGATAATGTGTCTCTGTCTCAAAACCGCATGACGTCGACCGAGTGACAATCTGGCCGATTTTGCACATTTTACCACCTCGATCACTCACCCGATCCCACTTCTGATTCATGTAAATCAATTTAAAAGACAAGTTTCGACTCACATTTGCATGTTAAGTTGATTTTCATGCCATTATTTATTGTCCAGCTTTCCGTTATTGCCGTTATGGCCATTTAAATGTGACATTTGATGCATTTTTCATTTACTGTTCTAAAGACGTGTACTAAAAGTAATTGATGGTCATTTATATGAGTTTTCTTTCTGGATGATTCTCAAAGTGCTTAGAAAGTATTTTCTTCTGATTTTTTTTTCATCTCAAGCAACTTTATTTGGACTTTGAAGCAAGTTTCAAATGTTTAACTATTTTTTGAGGCGTTGGAAATATTTTACTACATATCTCTTTGGAAGCTTTAATAGTTCTAAATGTGATACTTGCTGGGTTTTCCCTTACTGTTCTAAACATGTACTAAAAACTGAATATTGTTAAATTTGAATAGTTTCAAGATGCCCAACAATTTTATGCTGAAAACACTCTGAAAAATCTTTTCCATCTCAATATCATCTCAAGTTAACTTTTATAAACATGCAAAAGAGGGCAATTGGACGCCGAGGCTGATCGCAAGAAGGCAAATTGATCGCCCCGAGTTGGAGAAAGAAGAAGAACGAGTATTTAATTTATTTATGATTATTGTATTATAGGTCGAAGCATCTTGAGCTCGGCTCTCAAGTTTTTCTTCTTAGGCAAAGCCATAACGGAATATTTAGACTCTGCTGGAGTGCTTCAAGTGTTTGTGTCCCCCTTCACCGAGGTCGCAAATCGAAAAACACGGCAGAATATGAGATAATCTCACCACAGAATACGCCTCGTGAAGATCAACAGAGAAAAACGAGCCAAATAGGCAATTTACACATATAATGAGTATGGTGTAACGAAAAAAAAGGTTTTCGTGGAATGAAAAATAAATAAATGTACACACACAATTCTCTCTCAGGCCTTCTCGTAGCGAAATCCGTGAATTTTTCAGGTAATTATTTGATAGAGGCTGAAATCTTTTTAGTACACACCTTTAGCACTGAGAGAAACTGTGTACTAAAATTAAGATTTTAAGACATGAAAAGAAATTAAACCCCATTGACTAGAAATAATAACATTAATGATTCTTTATTTCTCTCTGTGGCTTGTACTAAATGTTCTAAATCCAAAATGGCCGCCTTGATGAGTCTTTTATGGCTTCTGGGCGAGAATTTGCCCCCAGAGAGCGTGTCTAGAAAAAAAGCAACATTTACGATCTTATATGGAACAAAAGGCTGATTTATTAGCTCAATTCCCTTTTGCATGCGAAACATAAATTCTGCACGCTATACTCGTAAAGCCACCATAGTTTTGACACCCTTGTCTTATGCCCACGCCCTGATGATTCCACCAAATCGGCTTAGACTTAGAAATATGCGCCCATCAGCCAGCGAGAGGCATCACCTTTTATATTTGAAATCTAACCTTCAATTTCAATAAATGCTTCTCATGTAAATTCATCAAAGTAATTACGAAACAATTTACACCCAACATATGGAAACTCATTGTTGGCACAGAGTAATTAAATGCAAAATAGCGCGAGAATCAAACACCAACTGCCTTGTAATATCCACTGCAATTAGCATATTCTGCTGTGGTCAGGCAGTTTTTTTTTACCTTTCATGATGGTGTCACACACAATTTTTCACGCATATACTGTCCATGAAGCCTTGCCTGGAAATCAAACAATTCAAGTGGGACGAGATGTGTATATAAAAAATCCTTTCATTACCTTCAGCATTTTTTGCTTTGGCGCTCTCTTGAAAAGCTATCAAACGCGCGCTTCTAAGCGATTATTGCGTCACTGGGCCGATACTCAACATACAGTAAGTTCAATTTAATATTTTCCAACATCTATGGGAGAGACAAGAGCCAAAAGAAGAGAAGGAAAATTTGCCAACATAATAATAAAAGTCAGGCTGAAATTAATACAAAGCAGATGGTGGAACAACTCTTCATCACTCTTATTTCATTTCTGATGAATGTCGTTGGTGGTTTTCCTGGTAAAAGGTTTTCAAAGCGTTTTTTTGGGTTTTTCAAATTTGAATTTGACAGGTTTTTGAGAAATGTGGATGAAAACAAAGGATCTTTTAGGAAATTAGCAAAGAAAAATTGAAAAACTGTAAAAACTTAAAAGGTTTTAATGAAATTTCAGAAAAATATATTACACGTTTAAATTTGGAAAAAGTAAAATGGAGTAAAAACCAAAAGAATAAAAAACAACTTAATAAAGTTTAATAGAAATTTAGTACAAAATTCAGAAGAAGACGTTTTAAAAAATTATTTAAAGATAAACTAATTAAAAAAAAACGATTCGAAAGAAAATTTGAATAAATAAACTAAAAAAGCGTCTGAAAAGCGCTTCAATATAAATTTCAGTTGTTTTATTAGTTGCTTCAAAGACTTTTTTACTTAAATATTAGTCAGTTTTAAAAATGCACTTAAAATGAGATTTGAGAACAAAATTTAAAGATTATACGAGGTTTTTGGGCGCTTTTATCTTCCTTTTTTCTTGCTTTCTCAATTTCCAAAAAAGTTTTACTTTCATGCGACTGAGAGCCGCCATTGTACTAAAATTTTTGGAAGCGTTGCGGTTTGGATGACTCACTGAAAAAAATCCCTGACAATCATCCGACATTAAATATAAAGATGATTGGACAAATGACGAATCTGCATGACTTCCCCAGATGATGTAGGCTTCCATCTGACCTACGTCAGTGTGGGTGTGACAATTAGGCTGAATTTATCAGTATAGAGCCTACAATAAATTTAGCTTGTGCGCCCCGAAATATCCCATCACACGCTTGAGATCGCATCTGGCCAGCGCCCATACCATGTTGTTCTAAAATTAACCTCCCTCGCGAGGTCCGCGCGCGCAGGCCAGCTGGAAAATGAGGCTTTTCACGCGGAAATCTGGCCGCGCGATATCCCAAAACGTGACTCAATGAATCGCGCCAAAATGTTTACACTGCAATTTGCTGAGTTTTGCTGAAGTGCTTAAAATACATCAGCAAACTCCAAAGTGCGCGCCTTTTTCCTCAAACACACACATACAGCCATATTGTAAATTGAGATTACTTCGCCGCGCATTCCGCACGTCACTCCACCGCGGCCCCCATGAGAATCGCGTTAGCAACAAGAGAACGAAATGGCTTTTCGAAACATTATTCCCACATCTATGCACAGTCGCTGGGTTTCTCAATCGGATACGTCCGATGTGTTGGGAAATCATATGGTTCTCCTTTCGCAATGGAGAATAGAGACATTTTGATGCCAATCTAACGATGAATATTGTTAGTCATTGATAAGCGGAGAAAAACCTTCACGCTTTCAAAATGGCCACTCCCCGAAAAAAAAACGAGGAAATATTGATTTTCTGTCTTGCAATGCTCTTTAAAAACATTTTCACAATCATTCACGCCATGTTTTTGTATGAAAAGACTCCATTAAAATGGTTTGCAAAACGATTTTTATTTGAAAGGTGTTGTAACACGTTTTTAGTACTTGTCCGAAATTAAGGAAATTAATAAGTGATAAATGAAGGTTAGAGCGGATCGGCAATCGCCATTGATTTTTCTACGATAAATTTTACGAAAAAAAAAACTATTTAAAAAGATGATTAATATCCTGTTTCATACTTTTTTTTGATATTTTCTTTTCATATGCACAATTTACAGCCAGATGGTTAGAACATATGTCTTAAAATAATAATAATAAAATCATTTGCAGATTGGCATTCCATTTCGTTCTTTATTTTATTCCTCGCTATACGTTGGAGACTTGAATTTGTTTTTAGTACAAAGGAAAAGGATATCAAAAGACTATTAAGAAGCATATTATTATGTACTAATAAAATGTGAGTCTTGGTATTTTTATAATATTTGACATTATTTTGGTCTTGGATTCCACGGAAGCATGGAAATTGATTTTGCTTGTTAAAAGAGATTTCAAGTGAAATCTTTTGTAAGTTGTTATCACAGCTTACAAAACCGTTAGATCTATTAACGATTTTCTGTCTGAAATAATCATTTATTGTGATTTCAAGTGTTCAGGAATTCTGGATAAACCGGATGAACAAACTACTTTTTAGTACACAAATCGTGTGAACTGCTTCTCATGGTTTTCGTTTTAGTACTTACCTCCTGAATGAGCGAATACTTACCATATCCTGTACTAAAACTCATATTAAGTCCCTGAGAACAACTTCAAAGTAATTTACCATGCTTGTACTAAATTTTCAAATGCTCGGCCTTTCATCTTCTATCACCCTCGAGCCATGTGAATGCTGTATCTCTCGGCCATGTAATGGTGAGCCGCGATTGCTGTAATAGTGGATCGCTATTATAACAGTATTTGAAGGCGCAGAAACTGGGTTTCTAGTGAGACACTCTTGAGATAGAAGAGAAAAAAAAGACTGATCAGTGGGCAAGAGTGAGAGGAGAATAGGGAAGACCTTTTCGTCCTTCACCAACTCACTGGGTGGGAGGAGATCGATTGATAGATGATGTGGCGAAGCCTTGAGATGTCTCTCCTGCCAAGATGGAAGCGTGCGAGGGTGAAAAATTTCGAAGGGGGTGGGGCTTAGAGTGAGACAACCAGTCATTTCAGCCCCTCGTGGCTTTCACTTTCAACGCGTCGCATTTTCCCGAAAACGCTGACTCACCCTCTGCGCCCTGGAAATTTCCAGTGTTTTTCCTCTGTCCTTCAAACCTTCCCACCCTCACGCATGACAGCTCTACGGAGTATTACTACCATCTTTGTTGTACCCCCATCGAGGGTGAGTCGCCCACCCTCCATTTTCTTTTTTTTCTCTCGAAGCGTCCCATTTTTTTTCTTGTTTTTAGTACATGTCTCGATGATTTTACTTTTGTTACAGTAAATATCGAGAGTCTTGCAGCCAGTTTTTAAGTACAGCAAGCAATACTCTCGTTTTCACTGAATTTTCCCATTGATTTTTCCCCCGCAATAGAGGCCACAAAATCATTTTAGTACACGACACCAATGGCGGCGCGCGTGGAAAAAGCCATATCTGAGTTTGTGAATGTGTAAAAAAGATCCACATATCTCATCATATTTCAACTTCAAGGTCTTTTTATCTGAGTTTAGCCTTTGAAAAAAGTACATATGGTTTTTTTTTCTTCTGTGTGTATCGCAGAGGAGAGGCCTCAATTCCCGCCTTCTTCTCACCCTCTCGCCATCTCTGTCGCACACCACAGATACTGGGGTATCCATTGTCTGTGTGAGTGAGATGGAATGAGACAGAGCTGGAACTCCATGGCGCCCGTTGTTTGTCCGTTAGGCCCATAGGAGAGAGAAAAAGACTGACTGATTTTGTAATATTCAAGTAAGCCCCTATCTCACTCCTGCAGGCACTAAAAAACGGATTTCATCCTCCAAGGCTGGATCTCTCTCCCCAAAAGTCCCTGAATTCCACTCTGACCAGAAAAAAAATCGAGTTTTAGCACTTGTAATCTCCACGGAGAGCGCCAAGCGCTTTTTTTTCTTCTTTCAAACTGCCGTTTTTTTCCCGCCTCTTCGTGACTGACACACAAATTGAAGGTTTTTCCTCTCGCCATTTTTCCTTGACACTTTTTCTACGCTATCTAATTAATTATCTAAGCGGACGGGGGTGGGGGAAATCACGCGAAAAAAAACCGCCATGACGTCACAAATTCAAAATTTAAATTTACCAAATCTCGACGTGTCAGGATTTTTAGTACAGAGGGGCCGAATCTCACAACGGAAAGTTTTTTTAATTAGCCTATCAGAAAGTCACATGACCGCCCGATTTTGCCAACACTGCACAGGAAAAGCCCAAGAAAAATGATGTGGACGTGATTTTTTCCCACACTTTCCACACAATTCATTTCTTTGTTGCAAATGTGCATAAATTTATTGCGTTTCCCAGTAATTTTTTTCTTTCTTTCGCGTTTTTTTCTTTACTTTGCCTCGTCAAAATGGCGCTCGCAATGCGGAAGTTGAGAAAATTAGGTCGTGATATCACCACACTCGTTGCGTAATTGTATAAATTTTCCCTATATACTAAAAGATCTTTCGATTTTCACTGCGAAAACTGGGAAAATCCGGGACTTTTCGGCAAATAAAATGGGCTTCAGCCATTTTTTCGGCCATGACGAAATATTTTTTTCAAAAAACTAATAAAGTAAAAAAAGAACTTGTAACTTCTCACCCGAATTCTTTTTTAGTACAGCGGCCCCCCGTGGAAAATCACTTTTCGTGTGGCAAAAAAAAAGTCTCAAATGAGAGGTGGATTACAAAGAGGCAGAAAAAATTTAATGTTAGAAGAGAAAGAGAAAAAAGACACAAAACGCGCTAAAAACACGTCCACGCGCCGCGACGACTCAATGACGAATGGAACGAAGTTTCGTGACGCGCTTTGAATTTTGTGCCACTTCCACGCGATCGGCCCACCTTCGGCCACCACTCGTGGCCTACACACACACAACTAGATGGCGTTATATGAGAGAATGGGGAGCTACTATATGACTCTCTTCGTTCCACCAATTGGATCTTATGCTATGTTGGCCACATTATATATTGGGTCGATGGTGATGTGTTGGTCAGCAATTGCGCGCGCAATCGCCGCATTGATGTTGGGAGAACCCGAAAGGGGGGCTCAGAGGGTGGGGGAGAACAATAATTTTTTTCTCCAGCGAAAATTCCCACTTCTAAGCACTTTTTTCCATCTTTTTTCTGCGCAGGCAATTTTAGTACTCACCCAAAGTGACTGCGAAAAAAAACCACTTTGAATATAAGAAAAATATTTTGATGATGACCAAAATGACGAAAAAAAAGAGTAAGAAATGAAAAAAAAATCATGATTAAGATGATAATTGTGCAAAAATAAGATGAAAAAGTACCATTAGTACTGATGAAATGGTGTTTTAGTACTAAAAAATAAAAGAGAGAACAAAGACTCCATTGAGTGTGAAAAGCAGTATAGGAACTCTCCCTATGTACGGAGATGTGGATCGATTGTATATAAGGGCCTCTGTGTTCCTAATATTCTAAATTCTACGAATTATTACACGTTGCTATGTACTGTTGCCATCCCACTCGCACGCGCTACAAATTGAAAATAATTGTATGATTTTCTCAGATATTCTCTCCTTCACGAAATAGATAAAATTCTCTTGAGGTGGCTTCACACAGAATGACATCATTCCATAATTAATATCAGTTGCGCAATATTTTTTCTCTTATATACCAAGAAAAGAGCGCGCCTTTGTTGTAAAAATGTGTTGAGCCAACACATTGAGACGTATAGAGTAACCTATACGGGATAGTCGGCTAGAGAGAGACAGTGTAAATGGGTGGGGTGAGAGAGAAAGAGATAGTCTGTCTATGTGACGGTATTCGGGTCAAAGAGGCATACAAGAGTGTGTCTCATTTATGTACTTTTTGTGTGTAGTTCTTCTACTCTCGTACGATGTCGCTCGATACTCGATGCAGAGCCCTCTGTCTTTTTTCCCCGTGAAACACAATCACACAAAGCACTGAAAAAGTTCTTTGTTTCTCTGAAGCCTCATCGAAGATGTTATACCCCGTGTATATATCAAACTTAATTGCACGCACACTAACAAGTAGCAGGAAATAAAATAATCTTTTTATGAAAATTGAGAACTTGTTCTAATGCTAATGGGGGGATTATTTTTCTCTTTGTTTCAGAAGTGGGATTAAAACACTTGATTCACCAATAAACAGATTAATACACCAGCAACACAATTCAAGACCTTTAATTGGCGGTTTAACCGATTTTTATCGTTACGTTTTGATAAGATAAATTTGAAGAAGGGAAAAAAATATTGAGGACAGTGAAGGTGTGCCAATGGACAAATAAAATCAATGACCTAAATATAGGGTGTTTCTCTCCAAATGACCGATTTTAACTCTTCAAACTACACTGGTCGACGACTCCAACTGAACTACGAACTCTCGGTGGTTAGGAGTTGTTCGAGAGATAGCGCGACGCTGGAAAGCGCACAGAAAATCAATTTAAACGCTAAAGAGTGAGAGAGACAGTGATGCTCCCCCCTACTTCCGACGTCGAGATAGAGAAAGAGAGGGACAGAGTGGAGGGGGAGGTCAAACAGAAAAAAATGAACACCACAAAAAATGTCCAAGAAAGCCACATGAAAAATGTGAGTTGGAAAAGCCTTTTTTCCCCAAAATACTGAGAAGCTCCTTCAAGTGTCCTTGAGGTGACCCGAATATCCTAGGAATCAATAGAGATCGGTTCAATGGTTTTATAGAGGAAAATCGGACATATTTTAATGTTTTTTTCTCGCTTTTTTTTGGGAGCAATGTGAATGCCTCTCACACCCAGAGTGCATGACTCTTTGTTGCACGTGTAATGTGGATGAGGTCTTTGAACTGTAGGCCATCTCCCTCTAACACGAGCACGTGTAGCTGCCATGTACATATTAGGGCACTGTATAGCCCTTCATGTATGCAACGACTTTCTTTCTTCGACTATACAAACTGCACCAACACAGGGGCAGCATAGGACACAAGTGTCACAGGATGTGTCGAAAAAAGCATCAAAATGCCACCGAACTCATATACCTGAATGTCCAAATAACAAATTCATTACGTCAGCAAAACGTTGTGCAAGTTTGATCAATTATTTGTTGAAGAAAACACCCAAAAAAGGCGCCACCAATTTTCTCACATCATGGCACAATGGAGACATATTCAATAATAATATTATAGAATAGATAAAAATATTAATAACGCCATATGATCTCTTTTATCAGCTCAACCAAGCGTTGAATATGCAGAACGGGTAATCAATACCAGAGAGACTGAATTAATTTATCTGCCAATTTCACACAGAAGAGCCTGAAAGCTTGCGATAAGAGCGTGAAACAAAACAATCAAATTCCTATAGTGTTTGGAGAAAGAAAGAGTTATGGCCGCCATTTTGATCTACTCTGTTATTTGATATATTACTAAACATTTACATACGGAAAAAAGGAAACAGTTTTAATACTAATAATTTTTTGATCATTTTTTGAGTTAATATAAACGAAAATGGTTAGAAATTTCGACTAATAGTGGATTATGAAAGGAACAATTAAATTAGACGCCATTTTGTTTTACACGGTAACTCTTGAGACGTTTTCAACATTTAGAAGTAAGGTAAGTATTTGTATTAATACTAAAGGTTTTTCTAGGAAATTGAAACACTTTTCTCACGCAAATTATAATCAGAAAAAATTACTGAAATTTTAGGTTAGGCTAACCTAAAAATTTCAATTACTATAAGGCAGCAAATAGATTTTATTAAAAATTCTTCTAAGAATATTCTTAGATATTAGATATTCTACTTATAAATCATTCTTTAAAATATTGATAATCCTTTTCTGAGATTGGGTCAGCCATCTTGTCTCATATGTCGCCATTTTGATTTCCACCGTAATTCATTTTGTTATCAGTAATATTCAAACCGATATTTTACGCCTCTAAAATTAATTATTATAATTCTTTCCAAACATAAAAATCATTTCTTAGTAAAATTAAGAGATTAAAAGTTACTTGGCGAAATCCTAACCTATTAAAACTCGAATAAAATATAAGTTTTCCTCTATCACGATGAAACTTTTATTTTCCTGTAAATTTGTGCCACTTGTCATCAAGTGTTCCAATTTCTGCAGAAACTTTTCAATTTACTGAAACTCTTGTTCAACAAATATTTTCCCGTAAACTCCGAAATCCAATTATATTTAGTGAGTCACCCTGTTCGTTCTATTTACTTTGCAACTGTATGAGTTGAATAAGAATGAAAAAAAAGAATAGATGAGCGCATGAGTGTTTATGGGGGACGCCAGAGGGTGTTGCATCTGCTGCACAGTGGAATTTTGTCCACTCTCTCTTGAGGGAATTCCTTCGGATCCCAGGGGATTCGTTGAAGGGTTAAAAAATTCAATTGACCTCCCCCGTTGAGCGCCTCAATCCGTTAATCGTTTTAATCTTTAATCACCTCAATGTCGCCTTGGGAAGTAATTGGCCAGCAGAGGCTCCATCTGAGGCGCACAAATTGGAATTTAACCAATTGTGTGCCCCATTTGGGCGTACAGAAAACATTTATTATATAGTGTTGGAGAAAATTAACCGATAGTGGAGGCACATTCATGAGCTTGGAATTTATCTTATATCGCACAATGTTCTCTGTTGGCGAGAGATAAAAATAGATTTAATAAACATTTTGAATTTTCTTCATTGTGCGATGAAGCTGCAATATACCAGGCTAATCAGCTGAAAAAGCCCGGCACTGCAGCTTTTTCAGCCTTTTCAGCTTTTCAAAGCGCTCAATTTATCCCCAGCAAATCCAATTTGCAGTCAATTTGGATATTTGCAGAACCGCTGAATTAATTGTGTTATGTTTGTGCGCGGTATCGGGATATAGATAATACCTACACAAATGTATAATTAGCCAGGGGATTAGTCGTAATGTAGGGAATGGATTATTGCATTTAAATGGTAAATTAACCCATCGAATTTGGATTTGAGAAAAAACGGCATTTCTGAGGCTTAAAAACCATTAAAAATCGTTACATTCTGTAGTTCAAATTCTTTACATTATCCTGTAAGAGCTTATTCTCTATTCTTCTTTAATAACTAGAGGATAAGAATTCATGATGGATAAAACTGGATAAGATAAAGACGTTAAATAGAAAAGGAAATATCTTTAATAACTTATTAACGGAATCGCAAAACAAATAAAAGTGATAAAAGTTCATCTGCTAATTAAGTTATTATTTCGCGAGAAAATAGTAAAAATAGAAGGAAATTCTTTTTATTCCATAGAAACTCTAATTACATTTTTTTCTTCTTCTTAGAATAATCACAAGTCTTACCATCATTAGTGGAAATTACAAAGAAAAAACAGAATGTTAACAAAGTATAAAATTATTGCTCATTAAATACGTGGTGGGTCATTTTTCTGTGGAATGAAAAACCCCCACAGCTGAAAGAATTGCCTTTTTTCTTATCTCAAGCATCTCTCAACAAGCTACTGTTTGCTCTTAATGAAAACTAACCACCATTATTGGCAATAAAAATCCCAGGCATATAAAATATTTAATTTCCATTTCAATGGAATTGAAATTCCATGTTGCATTTTTCATGACTGACACACAAATGAATAATTAAAGCTCCACAATTGCTTCTCGACCTTGTTTTTTTTGCTAGAGAGCTTTTAATCATTATCCTTGGAAAGATAAGCTTTTTATGACTTTGGACAAAAAGTTTTACAAGCAAAATTCATGTTAAACGTTTGAGGTCCGTTTGAGTAAATAATATTTTAAAAGTTTCTTTTGCAACTTACCAAAAGCTCTTGAAGGTGAAAGCTCTGCTAAGATGAACACATTTAAATATTTATTAATTATTTTCATTATGCTTAAAATATTAATACTCTTAACTGACTCTAAGAGATGGTTTATAGAACAAAATTTCACAGTTCACTCGACGAGAAATCATCACGGAATAGTTGGAAGCTCTTGGTAGCTTGGAGAAAAAAGCTCCATGGAGTACATCTTCCATCTCCCTCTTATCCACTACTTCTTCTACTACTGATTCTCCCCCTCGCACTCTCATTGTTCAATCACGCGAGACTTTTATGTGCGACTGCGAAGGCAAAAAAGCCCAAGAGGTGAGCTTGAATGCGGCGGAGAGAGATGGATTGCTGTGTAGCATATGCTGCGTACTGGTGTGTGATGTATTGATTAGATGCGCACGCATTCTGTGACGAATGTAGGTCACACACCACATTATCATGCCCATAGCCACCCATCCTCCAGCTATCGATGCTGAGGGACAAAAATAGCATAAATTCGCAATTTCACCCAAGTGGCGCCCTCCGAAGACCTCAAAAAAGCGCGGGAAAGCGCGAAACTCTAAGAAAAAATCTTTCAATTAACACTTAAAGGTGTTTATCACTTTTGTAACACCCAAGGTTTAAAAATTGCCCTATCAAATGGTTTCCAATGAATTTCATATAGGAATAATTCTGTTTTTCCACCCCGGGAATATTTCCAGGATAAAGAACAAATGGAAAATTGGTATTAGAAATAATAGACATGTTAGGAAATGTCCGTGGAATTCCACTTGAATATTCAAGGAACTTTCATTAAGAATTTCATGCAATATATGTAAGTAATGCCAGTTATAACAGATTCTTCCTTATAGAATTATTATGGAAAACATACGGAAATTTCTTTTTATAAATAAGATTTTTCCAACATATTTCTATAAGAGTTTATTACAACTGTTTATAATTATTTAAACTCAAAAATTATTTAGAAACTAATAAAATAAATAAACAAAGTTGTGAGTTTTTATCATAATTTCTTTATTTAGAGACGACTAAACTCGGTTAACCTTAAAAAATATTTCCACTGAAGGGTTAAAGCACATTAAACGACGCATTTACTGCTCTCTCTGTCCTTTTCTAACTAATGGAAATTTCCATAAGGCGTTTGTGAGTCAATGAGAAACATTTTTAGTGGAATTCTTACAGATTCCACTATTGCGGTCGTCACAAAATACCAAAGTGGTCAGACCGGTCTGAGACAGGGGTAGGGGGGTGTTTTGGGTCTCACTGATCACGAAAAAGTGGGTGGCCAAAAATTGATTTT
>CAKKOB020001404.1:0-10678 GCA_918844115.2 Phlebotomus perniciosus | reverse complement strand
TGTCTGTCTGTCTGTCAGTGTGTACGCGCATCACGGCCAAACCGCTGAACCGATCCGGGTGATATTTGGCATAGGTATAGTTGGCATCCCAGGTTGGGACATAGGCTATATGAAAACTTCCCCCGCCTCCCCTATCTGGTACCTCCCATACGAATTTACCCCTTTTTTCAACATTTTTGACGTTTTGACCACTAAGATGAAGCGCAAACGAGTTACGATGTATGATGGAAATGATATGGGAGTTGTCCTCTATAACTTTTGGGTATAGAGAGGTTGCCCCGCTATCCCCTATTGGTACCTTTCATACAAATTACCCATTTTTCGGGTATTTTCGAGTTTTCGACCATAAAAATGAAGCGCTAGCTGGTCACGATGTATGATACGGTTGATCAGAATGGGTTCACCTACAACCCCATACCATATAAGGAGGCCCCATCATCCCCTATCAGTAACTTTCAAACAAATTTACCATTTCTTCAGACAATTTCGACTTTTTCATCACTAAGATGATGCGCCAGCGGCTCACAATGTATAAAGGGGTTATTTGGGGTAATGTGGCCTGTAATTTAACATTATAGGGTATTGCCCCCTCCACCTCCTTTAGCAATCTTTCATACAAAGTTCCCCTATTTTTGACTTTTTATTTGGTAAATGAATCTTCTCAATCAATTTATAGACCCAAGTTAATACAAGAACCACAAACCACGCAAAGAGAGGGGCGAAGCGCCTCGTTATATATATTCTAAAGTATTTAAATAGGTATATAAAAATGTTGAAAAAAAATATTCCTGGATTAGGGATCACGAAATTTTATCTTCGAGGCTCATTTAGTATTTCAAAAAAATGTAATAAAATTCTCAATTAGTATTTTTCTACAATTTTCGACATCCTCAACAACACCCAGACAATTTTACTGTAATTATCATATCTCCTTAAACCGAAGCTCAGTTGAATGCCCACACTGTGCAAGTGCAAAGCAATTTTATAATGTTTGATGAATCACCTATTAAACAGTATATTTAGTGGTTTAGCTTGTGGACAAAATTGCTTCTCAGCCACACTTATACATTTCAATGGATTCACCGCTGACTCACTTCCATCACAAAGTACACCAAAAATATTATTTTCCAGTTAAGCTTCTCCATAATGAATAAAATCTATTAACCGACCCAGAACTATTTATTCACTACGCAAATATGGATTAAATGTGCAAATTACTGCATGGGATAATTAAAATTGCATTTCCCGGTAACAATGACACGGTGGCGTCTTTAACACCAGTGGAGACGCCGGGTGATTGATGTGAAAAGACAAAGACCATCCGACAATTTTCAGCGAATAAATGGACAATTCTATGCATTTAGTTATTTGTTTATTATTCGTATTATTAAATTATTATGTGCGTTGGAATGACATGAACTTGTCACATGGGTAATTGATTGACACTTATCAATGTGAATTGTTATTTGCGCTATAGCAATAAAATACTAACATGGTGGGGGGAGAAGAGCATTTAGTGCAGAATAAGTCATTCTTCCACTGAGAGACAGAAATAACAATTCACAGGAAAAGGAAAAAAAAGTGACAAAGAAATACCGAACACATGGAGAATTTTAATTCAATGCGAGGGAGAAGATGTCTTGAGGACAAACAACATCTCGATCATTTTTTTTCTGCGTTGAGAGAGATCGTCTGCTATTCTGTTGGGATGGGAAGTGGATACCGAATATTGAGCGGGCAAACTTGACCCGTGACCCCGCGCTTGGGCTGGTTCTCCCGCTCCAACAGTGGTAAATAGATAAACAATGAATAATGCAAGAAGTGTGGCGGTGAATGTTAATCAATGTTTAATCTTCGTCTGACCAAATGAGCGACAGTGGTTTATTTTTGGGATCATCGGCCCCTCAATCGCCGTGCAATTTTTTTCGGGTATAAGCTCTCAGTGGATTCTCTCAGTTGCACCATCAAGAGTATTCACGGAATTTCTCATTGAACCCGGTCAAGAACCTAAAATCTCATTGAGCATTCCAAAATTACCACAAAGACTGTGAGATTGAGCAGAAGTTTTGATTATACAAATAAGCACCTAATCCTCCCCCTTCTGGATAATTATCAACATCAGAGATAAATAACATCTTGACCACCCTTTGGCGTTCAATTCTCAACACGTAATCACGCTTCCTTCATTACTGTCAGTCGTGTAGTAAATGCCTGTCTAAAGTGCCATGTTTTGTCTCAATTAATAATTTATCGGATAGGAAAATGCATTTAACATTTATGCCTGAGTCGCAGAAGAGCCACCAGCGAGGCTCTATGGAATGCAAAGTACATTATCGTCTGATAAATGCTCATATATTTGCAACTATCAGTTTATGATTTTTAAATTATAAAAATCCATACATTTAAATGATGAAAGGTTGTGTGAAATTTACAAAGGCAATACAGTGAGTCACAAAAGTGTTATATGGAAAACATGGAAAAAGATTTCTGTCCCCAAAAAAGCTATAGTTTTTTAATAAAAAAAGTTGGAAAAAATGGTCGCCAAAAGTTGCTCATCGAGACACTCATTCAGAAACAATTCTTTGATCTTTTTGTAATAAATTTTGTCTCTATATTTCTGTAACCCACCGTGATAATCACACGCTTTTGTGGTCAAGACGCGTGCGTTTGCGACTACAAACTGTGATTTCTGCATGAGGTAATAAATACGCCATTGAAAGTGAAAATGAATGAATTTGCAGTATTTTCAGAGTTGTGGAAAACGTGACAGTCATTTCAACCACCTCACCAGAATTCTCTCATTTTCCCTGCTCAGTCGCCACTAAATAGATTTAATTTGACGGCAATTTGGATGG
The DNA here is from genome assembly GCA_918844115.2 of Phlebotomus perniciosus. Classification (NCBI taxonomy): domain Eukaryota; kingdom Metazoa; phylum Arthropoda; class Insecta; order Diptera; family Psychodidae; genus Phlebotomus; species Phlebotomus perniciosus. The sequence goes on along the minus strand of CAKKOB020001404.1, from coordinate 7,823 downwards.
AAATGTATGTGGAAATTTTTTTCTTCTTCTTAACAGCAGTTGGGAAAATTGCTGAACGAACTTTGGTCACAATGCGCAGTTCAAAATGAGTGCAATTTAACTAATTTAATTTACAATCAGTTAGGTAATGATGTTGGTAAACACAGTTGACAAAAATAGCTCTAAAATTAAATATTTGACATGGTGTCTTATATCCAGATTTTTCACAATTTTGATATGGTGTGAGAAGCTGTTAGAAAAGCTAACATATGAGGAAGTTAACTGTATTTAATCGTCTTCCAGAATCACTTAATTCTCTCTTCATAATTCATCACGCAGAAATTGTGAATACACAATGGAGTGCCCAGAAAGGGGAAAATGCAAAAAGATTATTTATATTGGAAAATAATACAAAACATATAAATTAAGTGGAACTTTTTCAAAAGCTTCAAGTTCGATGTGAAAAAATGCGCGCCGCGAAAAACCTTGAATAATCTGCAAAAAGGAGGGATTATAAAAAATTGCAGTGCACCTTTTGCAGTTTGAATACATTCATTAGAGCATGCAAACATGCTCATCACTGTCTCTGGTGAATCTTTGCACATTTGTTGTGTTATTCTTCTCCGTTTTAATTTATGTTAAACGAGATCGGAAGAAAAATTTCTGTTATACGGAAAAAAGGCAATAGATTATCTCAAGAGATCAAACGGGTGATTTATATAGTGCAGCATGAAAAAAATACCTCCCACCAATTGTTAATCGTCATGTGCAGGGCGATAGTTAATAAATTTGTCTGATGGGATTTTTCCAGCCACGGTAGACACGAGAATGAAGATGATAAATTCCACAACGTATTGTTTATCACATGCATAAATTCCTCGCAAGTGATTAGGCGCACGAGTATGATTTCTGATAAGATTATTTCTCTTGCAGATTTATTTGTCACAATTTGGATACCTGCCCGCCTCAGCCAGAAATCCATCGAGTGGTGGACTATTGGATGAAGACACATGGACAAAGGCTATCCAAGATTTTCAAGGATTCGCCGGACTAAATGTTACAGGTGAGATTATTTTTCTTTAACTGAAAGTATTCTAAATTCCAGGATTTTTAACATATGGTGAATGCTAAAAATTTCTCCAGAAACTATTAAAAAAAGACTAAAAGCATTAAAAGTTAACAAAGATCACTCTAAAGTTTTCAAAAGCTCGTAAGTTTCTGCAAAAATTGTACTAAAATTTAAATAAAGCATTGAACTTTGTTGAATAAGCTTTTCTATTAAGATTATTATCCAATTGAAATTTTGTCTAGCTTTCCCATTTTTTATTGCTCGAGATTTTTTTAAACTTCTTTAAAAGCTTTGCAAATTTATCTGCAATTCTCCGGCAACCGTTTGAAATTAAATCAATTAAATTTTAGCGTGTGTAGAGTAGAGTGATATTTTTCCCTGGAAGAAGTCTTATTCAGTGACAATTATTTATCTAATCTCGATTGTTTTCCTTATTTTCTTTGATACTAAAAGTATCTCACATTCTCGTGTTATCATTCTTTATTTTCCTTCGTTGATTTTTATGCAATCATACTTTACTGAGAAAATTACACAGATAATCAGTATTTAAGAGTTTGAAAAAACAAGTTTTTAAATAAATTATTTTATCTTGTAACCTGACTCTTTAGGCGAATTAGATGCCGAAACGATGGAGCTCATGACACTGCCAAGATGTGGTGTAAAAGACAAAGTGGGATTTGGCACGGACTCCCGGTCGAAGCGCTACGCCCTTCAAGGTAGTCGATGGAAAGTCAAAGCACTCACTTATCGAATTTCCAAGTATCCGAAGCGCCTCAACAAGCCAGACGTCGATAAAGAAATCGCGAAGGCTTTCTCAGTGTGGAGTGAATACACAGATCTCTCATTTACGCCAAAACGCACGAATCCGGTGCACATTGAAATAAGGTGAGATCCTAAGAACATTCTATATAGTATTCCAGGGTGAAATTCATTTGTGCTGTGTCAATAAATGATGCCAGGGATGACGATAAAAAATTCCTCTCATCTCTGCATTAATGACATTTTTTTTCTCCAACATTGTGATCAAAAGATTATCACCAGATAATAATTAATAATATTACCTCGTATTATTTGCATCCTCTTTGAAGCTCATGCAAGAATGTTATTAATTTGTGACACTATATGTTATGAGTCTTTCTTAGTCATCATTTCGCTGTAATTAACAGAAAGATTTCATTGTTCCAAAATCAAATATGATTTATGATGAAAGAACATTCACGAGTGACAAGACACCGAGCATAAATCACCCTTTCGCACGAGAGCGCCGCTTTTCTTGGAATATAAAATTAGCCAAATTGCCAGAAAAATGTTCCAACATGTGTAATTAAAGGGTTACTATATTGCTCCTATTCGCGTGAAAATCTCTTTCATCCATTAAATTTGTGTTTTCTGTCTCTGCTGGGCCTTGTGAATCATTGAATAATTGTTATGGCGGAAAAACAAGAGTTATATTATGTTATCAATACTTTTTGTCACACAAACTTTCGTCAAATAATCGCAATTACAGGCATTTTCTATGTGATTTTGCGTGAGATAATTGGTTATTGTTGTATTTGGAAGTTGAATATATTATAGTTTATCGCAAAAAGTGAAATTGCGATTTGTCTTATTTCGAAATTAATTTTCCCAAAATCGTAAAATACGGAAGAGAATTATTCTGGGTGTCCTGGGCGATTGATTGACCGTAATGATCCGACAACATGGAGACACCAAATAAAATTCTATACATTATGAATTTTTGATAGGTTTGAGGAGAATGAACATGGGGACGGAGACCCCTTCGACGGTCCTGGCGGCACCTTAGCTCACGCTTACTTCCCCGTTTACGGTGGTGATGCTCATTTCGACGATGCCGAGTACTGGACAATCGGCAGCACGCGCGGAACTAACTTATTCCAAGTGGCAGCTCATGAGTTCGGACACTCTCTAGGTCTAAGTCATTCAGATGTCCGGTCAGCCCTTATGGCGCCCTTCTACAGAGGCTACGATCCCCACTTCCGGCTCGACTCCGACGACGTTCAGGGCATTCAGGCGCTCTATGGTCGTAAGACAAGCTCAGGGGCCACAACACCCACAAGAACAACACCCAGAACACCAGTCTACCGAGTAAATGATGAACTATGTAAAGATGCTAAGATTGATGCCATCTTCAATTCAGCCGATGGCATGACCTACGCCTTCAAGGGAAACATGTACTACCGACTGACGGAGAATGCTGTGGCTGAGGGATACCCAAAACTCATCTCTGATGCATGGCCAGGCCTCCCAGGAAACATTGATGCGGCCTTCACGTATAAGAATGGCAAGACATACTTCTTCCAGGGCAGCAAGTACTGGCGTTACAACGGACAAAAGATGGATGGTGACTATCCGAAACCCATCAGTGAAGGCTTCACCGGCATTCCCGATAACATCGACGCGGCTCTCGTATGGGGTGGCAATGGTAAGATCTACTTCTACAAGGGCACACGCTTCTGGAGATTTGACCCACTGAAGAGGCCACCCGTGAAGGCGACATATCCGAAACCGATCTCCAACTGGGAGGGTGTCCCTACCAACATTGACGCTGCTCTTCAGTACACCAACGGATATACGTACTTCTTCAAGGACAACAAGTACTACAGATTCAACGACAGAACGTTCTCGGTGAGTTTGAGTTTTTGATTAAATTGATTTGATAAGACTTCATTAGGCTTTAAGCCTATGACCTGAATTTTCAAACTCTAGATAGAGGATCCGGAACAAAAAAAGAGAGACATTCCAAAAATCTTGACCCTATTCTCAAAAATAAAACGATTAAAAAACATAGATATTTTTGCAAATTTTAGTTCACAGTACCTTGTTAAGTATAATGTTTTATGTGTTTAGTTTAGAACTTGTCAATAATTTTTCAAATTTCAAATTTCAATTTTGAGTATAGTAGATTTTTTGCAAAAAAGTAGTATATCTAGATCTACACTATAAAAATTACTTACCAAAATTTCTGGCCAAAATTTTAAATCCTACTTAAAACTTAAGTCTGGCTTAAAGCTTAAGTTTGGCTTTAAGCTTAAGTCCTACATAAAAGATTAAGTCCTAACAAAAGCTTAAGTCTGACTTAAATTTTAAGTCTGGCTTGAAGATTGAGACTAGCCTAAAAATTAAATATAGTTTGAGGATTGAGGCTAGCCTAAAGCTGAAGTCTGGCTTACAGATTGAAGCGATTGAGGCTGACTTTAAGCTTAGCACATAATTGAAACTTAAAGCTTATTGTTAATAAAAACATTTAAAGTTTATACAAATATTTGTAGCTAATTTGATAGTGTGGATCTACCTTAAATGTAAAACATGCAAAAGCATTTTTCAAAGGTGGAATAGTCGCTCCACAAGATTTTATTCTGACTCATTAACCAAGAATGATACTTCTCAGACTTGTTTCCCAAGTTCCGAGAATGTCTCTTTATCGGCTTATTAATTTACGTTTCCCCCCAAATAAAGTCTACCTTCCGAAATTTCTGATATTTCCCATGAGGTCATATCACATGAAAAAGTAGAGCATCATAATGCTCCAACATGGAATCAACTGCGATAAAGCCTCATGATAAGAGGCAGTGACCAAACAGCCAAATGTGATATCGTGGCCTTACTCAATCAAATGCTTCGTTGGCAGGTGGACGCGGCGGATCCTCCCTTCCCACGACCAACGGCCCACTGGTGGTTCGGCTGCAAGAACATCCCTTCGTCCTTCGGCTCATTAGGTAATGTTATCGCGGATCCTGAGCACTCACAAGGTTCCCATGACGATATCGATGGCGATTTTCTTATGGATGCCGGAGGTGAGTGGAACCGACAATCGCGAGAAGCACCACAGGTGCTTCTAAATCTCCTCAGCCAAAAAAAGAGAGAGAGAGAGAGAAAGAAAGAAAAGTTTTGCTCATGCGATATAATTTGAATTTTTTTCCTCAAAACTAATCATGTGCTCGAATATATGGAAAAATTTCACGTAAAGTGTTTCTGTAGATATATCTATATAGCTCCTCTTTGTGTACAAGAAATGTCTCATTCGTTTACCTTCAAGATATCTATCTGAGTCTCGTATTTTCTGTGTTGGGTGTTGGAATATCTAATCCTCCTGCAAACTTCAGTTTTTAAAGTCTGCAAATTGTTGATGAGAATTATTACTAAACAAAATGACTAGCATTCCTGGTTCGCAAGCCTATTAATAGGTCATAAGTCTTTTTGGTCACAAGATTGTAATGTAAATGTTTGGCTAAGGATATTCGTTAATTCAAATTTAAATTGACATTAAACTTCATAGTATGTAATGCTCTCATCAACAATTCTTGTATTTACTGTGGTAATTTCTTCTGTAGTTGTTCTAATAATTTTTCCCCTGAATATTAACAAAGGTAATTAAAAAATCATTAAAAAAAAACATTGAAAAATAAAAGAGGAATCTGTAAAATAATTCCTAAAGATCATTGTCATAAGTATCTAACAAAATGAGTTATCTATCAAATTTGACACTAAAATCTTCTGTCAGAGTGACAGCATAAAAAAATTCAAATTGAAATACGAAAGTCGACGAATTCGTTGCTGAATAGTCGGTTTCACTAACCTAACCCGTATAGAAAATAGTTTTAGTATTACCTATTTATATTTTCTTCTTACTAATGTATTAATTTTCTTGCACCTTTCACTCACTTTTAACACACTTTCTACTTATTCTGAGATTCTGCAGTACTTTTGAAGATTTTTTAAAATTAATTTTTGATCTTTTTATTCCTATAAATGCACCAAACGCACCTCACGACAAGCGTTTGCTTTAAATATGAAATAATTGCACAATTTTGCACATTTTCTTATTGCTGATAAAATGCACAATTCTTGCATGAAAAGCCACAGAGGAAATTTCTCTTACTGCACACAAATTCGATAAGCTCCAGCACGATAGCTATAAGACACAGTGTGAAAGAAATAACTTTCTAACAAAGAAACTTAAAGTAATTTACATTAAGGAGTTCCTTTTTGATTTATACAACACGTTATACTCAGCATGAATCCGTTTTGCAGGCTTTAGTCTCCGAAGTTAACCCCGTTCTTTGTGTGTTAAAAAAATGTCCTCAATTTTATACCAATTAAAATTGTCATCGAAGATTTTGCGGCCAGCCTTTCACATGTACGTTTTATAATTTATTTTATACACTTTATTTTGTAAATATGTAATATTGATTTGGGAGCGTTTTGGGAGTATTTTTTTTTCTTTTGTTGGGACTTTCACAGGATTTTGGTTGTTTTACTTATTTATCATTTTTTTTGGAAAATGTTTCGAATTTGGTGCAATTATTTCGCAATTTGTGGTATGGTTTGGCATTTTAAAAGAATATCCCATAAGATCTTTTCACACAGAAAATTAGCAAATTTTCAGAAATGTAAATACTTTTGCTGTGTGGATGTTCAACAAGAGAGCACTGAATCACGAGTTTTTTTGTATTTTATTTTTATTCACGAAAAAAGAGACTTTGGATGTTGGGAGCAAAAATCTGCATGAATCAAATTTAAAGTCAAGTGGTGTGTAACTCATGGATTCCATTACAAAGTCAACATTGAGACTTTCTTAAGAATACCTCAATTGATAAATTGAATTTTTAATATTGAAAAGATTTCTTTGAAAATAATATTGATAAAAAATAATTTCAAGAGTTACTCGCCCCTCGATTGACAACTGCAACTGAGTGTTTCGCGAATGAGTCAGGCACATTGATAAAAAATGAAATCTGTATCCCCCATTCAGGAACTGATGAGCGTCCGGCACATGACGAACACGGGGACAATTCTGCATTTAGTCATCACCCCCTGGCGCCACTCCTGATCGCCACCTGTACTCTCTTCGCCCTGAGACACTGGCTGAGCCACTAAGAGTATCTCGCCGAGGAGTTGTGGCCCCCCAAATTGGTTTGGGGCCATTCTGCTCGTTCTTTTTCATAGGAAGAAAGCTCAATTGAATGCTAATCAAACTTCTCAATACGTTGTCATAAATAAAAAAAAACATGATGAAATGCGCCAAATTTGTAGAACAAGAGATAATGAAACAAATTAAAATATTTTTTACCAAGTTGACACCATGAGATAAATGCAGTGCCTTCCTGTACATATACAGACGAGAGAGATGATATAGATACCAAGTGAAAGTGACTTTATATACCAATATAAATATTATATTTAAACTTAAGAACTTAGATAGAAGAGAACTAGTGAATGAATTTGTCGTTGGAAGAGTTCATTGATCTATAAAAGCCTTTTTGTCACTCTGTTGTTCGTATTAATTGAAAAAAACATATACTTTTAATTGTGAAGAAACAAACATTTAACGATAATTTAATCAATGAGAGAATCCAATAAACTTTTCATGAATGAGAGAGTGATTGAGTTCTGATGAAAATGTAGTATTTTTTAAATAAAATCCATTTTATGCGATTTTAATGAAGCTGTAGTGTTTTAATTGCGGTTTTTGGTGCTTTTAGTTAAATTTTTCTTGGAATTTGCGTCATATTTCCACGTAATAACAGTAAATTTCTTGTAAATTCGCTTTAATCATTTTTTATTAACTTCTTGACTTCAATAAGGAAAACGTCTACAAACTTGTGAGACCTTCTGTTTTGGTCAAACTCGGTGGACTGTATTTATTTTAGCTGAAGTGTTGGAACCTATTACAAAATTCATTATTTTAAACATTGCATTTCATCCTAAATTTCTTTTTCTCACCTCAAAAAGCTATCCGCTCTTCCTCCACTTT
>CAKKOB020001403.1:0-22867 GCA_918844115.2 Phlebotomus perniciosus | reverse complement strand
GGATATAAGTGGAAATTTGATGATTTTTCACGTTTTCCACTGGAAAATGCGATTTATTGCCATGTGACAGCACCATAACGATAATAAATGTAAAATGATAAAATGTAAAAAGTTTTTGACAGTTTATTGTAAGTCCAATGTTTTATTATTGGACAATAAATTTTATAACGAATATTTTAATATGAAATGTGAGAAAAAAATTTTATTTAATAATATCATTTTACGCACTTAACATATTTCAGCGAATAATATTTTTTACGCTATATTGATTTTCAAAATAAAATTAATAAATTATGATGATGTTTTTTTATGTTTTATGTTTTTATGTTTTCTTGTTCCAGATGAAAAGCACCCACTAATTGATGAATTATTTTGGGAATAGATTTCCATCTTAGACTTAATCATTTTTCTCAGTTGAATGGGATTCATCACGGAACTTGTTAGCCCTCTAACTTCTTCTGTGGTGAGTGATTCCGACAGTGAATGAGGATTTTTTCCGTCTTGGGGATCTGGTGAAAATGTTTCTGTCATAACTCTTGAGGACATTCTGTGGTTTATGGCGTGCTGAGAAATGTGCAACTGAGCGAAGGTTCTTAATGCCAAAAATTGCCTCTTTCAGCCCTCCTGGCCATCACCATGTATCGATTTCGATAGGCAGTGCGGAAACAGATTTTCCCTGTAGATAAATTAGCATTTGAGGAAGTTGGGGGGTTCTGTAAAAAGCGCCTCTCCTTTTTTTGCCACCATCATGTGTGTTAAATTTGTATTTGCTGGAGCTGAAGAGGCAAGCAATTTTGAGGGTTGTGTCAATATTTACTCAAGAGTCATTGGCAACACATAGACCATTTTCTCAGCAAACATACCCATGGGATTTCCCTCTGCGGAAAAATGATTGAAATGTAGCCTTTTTCTCAGGGAGTCCATCAGCAATTGGCGACAGCCTCAAGCGACAGTGACAACGAATGGAGATTACTGTTGCATCATAGTAATTGTTTCCAAGATGGGAAATTCCTCAACCATAAATTATGCTTGTAGCTCTTTTTTCTACTTCTTCACCTTAATTAAAACACCTCCAATGTTTTATTTTTTTTTTCTTCTGCGGGACTCCTCAGCGGAGGTGGGGGGAGGGGGCATCTCAAGTCGAGAAATAAACACGAAAAGACATTGAATGCCATTTCATTTCGTCCAATTATAAATTAATGGAGGAACGTGGGAAATTTGCGATTGTGCGGCAGAATGATGGGGTTTTGTTTTGAGAAAGACACTGAGGACACTTCAATTGGTGAAAAAGACCATCCCAGCAAGTGCTGAACGAGGAAAATCCCACCTCAGCACTCGTCCCAGTACTCAGGCCCAGAGTCACGCAAATCCAATGAATTTATGTTGCTTTGGCCGTTAATTTAAAACCCCACACCTGCCACCAGTGTTGCGCTTTCCAAAATGGCTAGAATGTTAAAGCTACTCTGCGTCTCAAATCAATCATCGTCCGCGAGGTGACCCGCGAGTGTTTCTTTCGGGCGGGAAAAACTGGGCGGTTGTGGGTGGGAGGAGAAATAGAGAATTGCGTGACGTGCGATATCCACAAGTTGAAGGCATTTTTATCCATCATAATGAAACCATCATCATTCTACCTACTAAAAATAATCACTCTGTGGTGATACTTAAGTGATGATTTATATAAGTAATTAAGGAATTATTTTTATTGCCACACTCTGGCGCAATTAAATTTAATTGAAACATATAAAGTGAGTGCTGAAGCCACAATACGAATGCGTTCGTGATCTCACCTTCTCTCCTCCAAAAACAAAAAAAAAACCTCTTCAAACTCCGCGGAAATGATAATTGCCGAAAAAAGAGAGTCTTAACTGTTTCTTTACATGTCAATTTTGCAGATCAATTTCCTATGCTGTGCGCACTTTTTCCCAAAAAAAAAAAACTTTTTTTTTTGGGCACGCACATCGCCCACGTGGGTTAAATGACTGAAAAGACGTTTGATATGGATTTATGGTTTGTGTAAACGAAAAATGCAGCAAACAGCCACAAATAATTGGATGTGATGGTGTGAGACAGCGAGGAGACGCACTCAACTGAGAAGCCTTTATGCGTCAAGAAATATTCATGAATATTCAGAAGGAAAAGAAACGGTTCCACCAAATGTCGCGTCCGAAAAAAAGTGCACCAAAAGAGTCACTTTCGACCAACCTCAATTTGCACTAAATGTTAGTGGGAAGTTGAATAAATAACGGCGTCCCGGGGGAAGATTTTCCGACTCTGATAGCGTTTTATGTCAGTTTTAACTTTTATTATAAGGTTATTTTTTGCGTAAAGCAATTTTTTAAAAATGTGAGTGTAGGTCAAAAAAATTTCATTCAAAATTTTTCAAAATTTAATTGTATTACCCAAATTTTGTGTAGGTATGAAAAACATTCTCACGCGGAAAGAATACAGGAACTTTCCCCGAGGGGCCCTTGACTGACTAAAATTTATTAACGTAGATTCGTTATTCGCAAAATATTCACTTTTTCATACGAATAAGAAAATTTATTCGAATATATTCTCAAAATTCGCAAATATTCGAGAAATTCGTATTATTCACAAAGAAATCGGAATATTCCAAATGTGAATGATTGCTGCATTTTGCATATGATAAAAACAGTTTAAAAATTTAATTTAGCAAATATTCGCATTATTCGCAGTATTCTATAAAATATTTGGGATATTCGGAATATTCGCCAATATTTTTGAAAATTCACTATATTTTCCTTAATCGCTCAAGTTATTGACGGACATTCATCAGTCAAATGCCCCTCGACTTTCCCACGAAAAATTTCCAGATTTTTTTATCATTTCCCCTCGAAATCAGTTTAGAATTAGCACAAAACATCATATGAAATTCTTTTAAGACTTCCCATGGAGACTTTCCATTTTCTATTTTTCAATTTGGGAAAATTCCATTTGAAATTTTCTTGGGAATTCTTAAAGGATTTTTGCGGACATTTCCTAACAAAATCTGGAAAGGAAGTAATTTTCCCAATGAATTTCTAATAAAGTTCACGAAAAAAACCAAATCCTATCATGTTAATCAAGTCTAATACTTTGATACTAATGGCAAATGCGAGTCGTTATAAACTGATAATGCTTATATTAATAACTCTACACAATCTTGTATAAATGGAGTAAATATCTGGAACAACGGTTTATCCCCTTTTTTGGTGAAATATGAAGCAGAAGAAAGGTTTCAGTGCCGAAATGTTGCTATTGTGAGGGGTTGAAAAACAAGAGATAAAGTGAAAATATTGCTGCAGACTTCATGAATCATTTTGTCGGTGGAAAAAGCATCAGACAGGAGAAATTGTGTAAATTATCTGCAATTTAATGGTAACACCAAGCTGTTTTTTTTCGTCAGGATTTCTGCTGCATCTTGAGGTGTTTTTCTATGCTTCGGCAACAATAAATCTCTAAAGCCTGGCGCCCCATTTCTCGCGAGGATGGGGTTTCTTTTTGATAAAGTCTCTTGGTTGAAAACTTTCTCAATTAATATTTCTTGTCTGTTTTCATGTCTTGAGAGAGTTTTTCTTGCATCGCTCGAGAGAATATTGCACGTGCGATGCTGGGGCAAAAGGAAAAGTCTGTCATATGTGGTTTTTTTTCTCAAACTGGGAGCTCAATATAAGAGGAGCCACAACAGTGGAAATACGATGATGAAATGGAGAAAATTACCACGAGGTCACTGTATATGAAATCAACGAGGGTGGCCACTCGGGATGGCGAATGACGGTCCTCGAGGGCGGGATATGAAAGCTCTCACTCCGTCCACCCTCGAGAGTGGAAAGTCGAGTACCAGTCCTTATTATGGCGAAAATAAGATTGGACAAAATAAACGACGACCAGAATGATGTCGAGTGGTCCTCCTCGTCCACCCACTTGCTCCGAGGGTGGGGGATGGTTCGTCCAGGATGAGAAGCAGAGCAGGATGTTCCAATGGTCCTCCATCGGAGAGACGAAATTGCTAAAAGCTTTTCCACTTACACCGTTGCAAAATTCTCTCAGTAATTTCCATTTTGCTCTCCATCAACTTGTGACCTCCTCGTCAATCTGTCCAAGAACTCACCGTGGCGCCAATTAAACCCACCCGCTGAGGCCCCAAAGTGGAACCCATTCTCTCCACACCATGGAGAGCCCTCCGCCATCGATGGACAGTGTACCTTTGAGGAGACGAAGAGCTTCTCAAAGAAGGCAGTAAAAATTGCTGTGAAACTCGTATCTCTGTGTTTTATTGTGCTTGAGAGGAGGAAATTGTAGAAATATATATAGAGAATCTGCCCCATCCACTCCATTGCCAATCCTCATCCGTTGAATAATGCATTATTTTTCTTTTACCATCCCCCATCGTCATTTTGTGTTTTTCAGCAACATATCTTGCCTCTTCTGATGTCAATCCCGCCCGGCCACCCAACTCTCTGTTAACACAGAAGAACAAACAACAAAATGTAGGCGCCGAGGCTAAGGAAAGCAATAATTAAAAGAAAATACTTTTCACTTCTTTTTTGCGCCAAATAGGGTCTCCCTAAAGAGCAGAAGAATGAATGGTAGCAAAAAAAATCATCAAATCGTATAATTCTCACAGAGTCTTTTTGTTCCTTCTTTTAGCTGAAATTAATGAGCAAATTTTATCTCTCACCTTTTTATGATTTATTCTCTTTTATATTGTGACGAAGTTTTTTTTGTCATGTCAAAACTTCTAATAAAAAAACAACAGTCAGTGTGTGAACAGCACAAACATCATCCTATTTTATGTGCAATATAATTTGATGTTTTAATGGTCGAAAGTGTGACTTTATTGTGATTTCCCGCATCGCGTGAACTGTAAAGATTTTAAGTGTTTGCTGACTTTCTGGGATTTAGCATAATTACCTCTTTATATCTCGCGAATTATTTTTTATTTTTAGTTTTTGTATTTTGAAAATTTCAATGAAAAACGATATTTCTGTATTCAAAATTGAGAATTAAATGTTGAATTGGGAAATGTTGAAGTGGGGATTAAATGTTTAATTGCATTTTTAAAGGAATCAATAACGAATAAAATTAAATAAAAATAAATAATTAGGGGAAAGTGGGGCAGTATGTAACCGTGGGGCAGTGTTGTTTTAAGAGTTTTTCTTTTTACAATGCCCTTTACACATTAGTGCATGAGTAAATAGTATGATGGGAAAATATAAGAGAAAAACTCATAAAATAACACTACCACACGGTTAAATACTGCCCCACTTTTCCCTAAGAGCCTATCATTTGAAATAAATAATCAAATTTTAAAGAAAAAGAAAAGTTTTCGAAAAAAAGTTGATTAATTGCGAGAAATGTCTTGAAAATGCAAATGTTATTAAAATATCCTGAATTATAAATTTTCCATAAAAATCCACCAATATTTTGAGGTTCAATCCGTCAAAATTCATTTCTCTTTAAAAATATTTTTTTTTAGTTAAAATGTCCATAATATTCACGAAAGATAATCATTTTCGCCTTGAAATGGATCAAAAAATTAGTGAGTAGGTATATTCAAACAAATGATAATCTAAATCTAAAAATTTCAGAAATTCTCCTCAGGAATTTTCGGAGAAAAATTTCAAACAAATCTCCGATCTTTCTTTTCTAATTTATTTCCATCCAACTCTCCCTCAAAATTCTAAACCCCCCGGCAATGGAATTCCTGGGAAAAATTCAAAAAATGCAACACAACTTATCCCGCCAGCTCTTAAGGAAGAAATTCATTTTTCCGCTGGTGAGCATTCCAAAATATCTCGCTATAGGAAAGAAAAAAATATTTTAGTGACAATGGGAAGGAATTTGGTGTGAAAAAGCTATATGAAAGAAATGGGAAGTTGAAGTCCAACTGTCATAACAGAAAATTTCCACATGTGTAGCGTGCTAAGTGCCAATTAAGAGGCACAGAGTTGAAAATGTGTATTGAGTGCATTTCATTAGGTGGGCATCGGGAACTTTTCCCATTGTGGAATTGTGTCTGGGCATGGTCTTTTGGTCGGTCGAAGATGTGAGAGTCCCCACGGTGTGTGTTTGTTTTTTGGGCGGCAAAATGCAGGAAGCCGCATTTGCGTGGAGTCGAAGCCACCAAAAGAGCGGCGGTCCGAGTGAATGAACAGGACGACAGGGTTATTAGATCTCTGCCACCGATACATCTCATTTGAATTTGCTTAGCATTCATTAACCCAGTCCACTTTTGTGCTCTCTTTCTCACTCAACTGTGTCTGCCGGGAAGTCGCCCCCTCTCGACGTCCCTACCAGCCCGCTCCCTGGAAACTCCACCGGTGAGCCTCCAGATGTTGGAGGAACAACCATATTCAGGGCCTGTGTCACCCTTGTGGAAAAAAATTCAATTCCGCGCGCTCTGGTTTAATAGACAAATTTTGCAGCCCACCGATGGCATCAACTCGATGGTTGTGCGTAAATGAAGAGCATAAATCAACTCATTATAGCCACATTATGATGATGTGGTGGAGCATATTTAATCGACATTCTCCCACGGATTCACCTTCAGGTGATTTATGACTTGATGTTATGCTATTAAAAATTATTCTCCACGCAACGTCTCAAACCACCGCTAAGAGATTGACTTATTGAGATATCCAGCTAATATAGGAAATTCTAAAATTAACCTTTGCAACACGATTTTTACTAAATTCCCAAAGACACCATCCTTTAGTCAAGGAAACCCCAGCAAAACCTCTCTCTAAATGCTCCACATAAAGTGTTTTATCTCGACTGGGTAGCATTGAATAATTAACCATTTGAGCATAATCAAATAATCCCACTAATTGCAGTGGTAATTTGAATGCAGAGATGGGCAAAAAAGACATGAGAAAATCCCCAAGACGTCTCCTTGGCTTCTTGCAGTGTCTTCTGCAACATTTTGCTACTGTCAGTCCATTAATAATTGTAGCCACATCCTAACACCTCCTTCCGCCAATGGCAAAGAGATTTTTGACGGGGCTCATGATGGGATTTTCTGGCATTAAATGACTTTTCCCACCCACATCTCCCAGCTCTCCGCCAAGTGTTCTTGTCACCCTCCTGAAAAGTCAAAAGATTGTCCGCAATGGAAAGTGTTGAGAGTCATTTTTTGATCTTCCACTGTGTGTTTCCACCAGGAAATATATAGAAGCTTATGTTAAACAAGTGTTTTATAGAGATAAGAATAAAAATTGTTCATTTTGGGTGAATCTCCTCTCTTTCGAGAGACTTTCCATCCCGCGCATGCAAAAAGTGTGGCGCAATTTAGTATAATTAGTGAAAAATCCACAACTTTTTGGTCTTGCAACTTTTGCCAGAGAAACACCACTGGAGTCCATAGAAACCGGAGAGGATCCTGCGGGAGAAGGGGAAATTGGATTAAACTAAGGCTCTGCCAAGGAAAATGTTTCACAGGGAAAATATTGCCAGTGAGACGCTGAAACTTCAAAATATAATAATTTTCTCTCTTTTGCTCCGTACATAGACCAAAGACAAAATCAAATTAAACTTTCTTCTTTGGCGAGCGCCATGGTGGAAGGATGGAGATGGTCAGGAGGTGGGCTTGAAGCGCGAAATGTGCTCACAGGGACAAATAATCCCTCACTGAGAATATTCAAATTTATCTCATCCCCATTTGAATAATACTCGAGTATTTCTTTCGTCGTCCATGTCTCTCCATCCATCTCCAAAGATTTCAAGCCCTCACACTGCTTCCTTAGTCCTCCTGCAGCTGACACAACTCCACACTGTTTTGGGAGGGAAGATTTGAGTGTCCTCTTGAAAGAAGAACAGGAACAAGAGTAGTCGGTCTTTGTGGAATGCTCGAGCAGCTCGAACTCAGATAGATCATAAGATTAATCATGGATTCAACGATTGAAGTTTTGAAAGTAAGCTTGACTGTAACGGAAATTTTATGAAGCGAAGCTTAAACTAAAGATAAGCTTGAGTTTTTAATTGCTATTTGAGTTGAAAACCCTTAAACCGCTTAAAGCTGTTCTTTTGTTAAGCCTTGAGAAAGTTGGAAAACTGAAGTGCAAGCTTAGATAAGTTAAGCGTCGCTGCTAAGGCTTGCAAAACTAGACAATCATTAGGAAAACCAATCTTTTGAACAGAAGCTTCGGAATAGTTAAGGGCACCTCACTATAACAAAAACGTACAAATCTTTTTCCTTTTCTTTTTTTTTTTGATATAAAAAAAAACTTTTTAAGAAAACGATTTTGGATTTATTAAAAAATTATAAAAATTGATAGAATATTTTTCAACGGTTTGACTGGATATACAAATACGGTTTTGGGTCAGTTTTAATTCAATAAAAGAGATTAAAAACGGTTTCAAATAATTGAAAACGGTTTTGAGTCAATCTTAAGTGTTCAAAAACGGTTTAGAACTCTCAGCTTAAGCTTAAAGCTATCAATCTATCAATTTCTATATTGTTTATTTTTTTTACAAAATAAAAGCGAGTTCAAGTCGAGCTTCAAGTCCAAAAATAAAAATCCTATGACTTTTGTCTTTGGCTTTCGCATTCATTCTAAGCGCGTTAGGATCACTGAGAGTTACTTTAAATCTAATTTCCTTCTTAAACACGAAAGGAAAAATGCGACTAAACTTTTATAAAGCACGAGATAATATCCGGCAGAAAAACCACCCAAACATCCCCACCCCTCGGATTTCATATCTGTGTATTTTTTGACGATGATGATGATTGAAGCTGCGGAGCGTCTTCTTGTGCAAACATCTGCAACAGAATCGAGTTTAATTATTGGACCGTCTGGTGGGATGCTGACGAAAGATTAAAGAAACAGAGAGCACCCACCCGCGCGCCCCCCAGGAAAAAAAGCTGAGCGCCCTCGAACAGAAATGAAGAGGTTCGAGGTGAAAATTCCATGCAGGAAAGTGGGAAAATGGGCGCGGCAGAAACCCTCGACGGTGTACACTCCGAGGGCGATTTAATGATTTTAATTGAGGCACAATACAAATTATTTGCATGCCAAAGGTTCTGACTCGAGAGGTTCTTATTTCTCCACTTGGCGCACAAGATCAAATTGCTGTAATCACTTTTGATGGCCCGAAGAGTGAGTATCATTAATAATTAACATGAGCGGAATGAATGCAACGCAAGGGAGTAACATTAGAGGATTTTTCATCTTGAGACTCGACAGTTGACATTTGAATATTCAAAAGTTCAAACATCAACTGTATTTTGTAAATTTTTGTCGAATAAACATATTTTTATTACTCTATGACGAATTAAATTATATATGTAACTTCTTCTGGTGGCTTCCTCCTCCATCCGTCATAATTCCTATATGTGCAATTTTTCTGCGTGACGGAATGAGAGAGGGAGAGATGACTTGTGCTGAGGCAGAAGCAATAATTCCTCGTGCTTTTTGCTTCATAAACATTTTTAGTTGGACTTTTTTATGGATCCAATGACAAACAGAAACTTTCTTCCCTTAATCATCATCTCGAGTGGCTGTTTCTCTTTCACTTTGAGCTCGCCCCCCCCCATCATGTGCGAGGAGAAATTGATATGCGACAGTGTGGGAGTGGGAATAATTTATGAATCACAAATATTATAACTGGAAGATGACCATTCGGGTGATACGGCATAGGATGGTCGATGAAAGATGAAGATGATTTAACGATTTCTGCGGAGGAGAGTCATCCATGATGGGTAAGGGTCATGAGACTGGCTTTTCTTGCTCCCTTCATTAATATTTATGGGGAGTGGTGGAGCATCGAAAAAGATACAGGAAGTCAATGATAGAAGTCGCATCAAGAAACTGAAAGGAACACTAAAGGGACCCGAACATAGAAAATCGAACGTTAAATGAATTCAACTTTTGTGTCTGCAAAATGATGAAATTGCTGTTTCTCTTCTCAAGTCACCCAGAGTCCAATCCAACGCGCCACTTCAAGTCCATGAGAAGGTGTACAGAAGAGTGCTCTATTGCGTGTACTTAGAAGCCATTTTATGTTGCGCTTGGCTGATCATCTGAAAATAAAATAAAAATATATATATTTATATATATTTAGAAGAGTTTTGTTTCACTCCATTCTACTATATATTTTCTCTATTTTTATTATATTATTATGTATACGCTTCGGCTACGATGTATGGGCTCTTTTTCAAGAACAATATTTAATTGAAACAATATTCTCTTTTTTTCCAACGTGAATAGATTCTCTTATCTTTGCCATCTCAAACTCATTTTCTCCACACATGATTCTTTTTTTTTATTCCCTCGCGCAAAAGAATCTTACAACACCAAATACGAAGAGCTCATCGTGGCATAAAGTCTTTATGATGGAGTCTTTTGTTGGAAATTCTAAGCTTCACTTTCAGTGAAAAATTTCTGGGCGGAAACTCTTTTGTTTTAACTTCTTTTATTTGGGTTAGCCGTATGGCATTGAGGAGTAGAACGTGCTATGTAATTTATTGAGCTTATGTTCAGGATATATTTATATACATAACATCGAGAAATGTAACTTAAAATTACTATGAGTTACTTGAAATTTATATAATAGTTTTTCTGAGGTAAATTTTACGTAACCTCGACGAAAGTTTATGCGTCGGCAATGTTACTACTTCTTCGTCTGTAATTACATCTGAGTTAGCTATACCCTTAGTTGCTTTACAATATTACAAAATAAATTCAATCGAATTATCTGGTTTAATATCCAAGATTTATTGACTGTTTGAAGTTGCCCTTGTTTGAACTGCCCTGCTCTCCCCTATATATAAAATTTCCGTATAAGAATTATATAAATTTGAGGTAAGCTGAACGTGTGATTGATCCTTACTTGCACCATATGTTGAACTCGAAATGGCAGAGGTAAGTTTAGGAGAAATAACAACGTAAAATTTACGTAATAATTACAATCAATTTCAACAAGATAACCATGTGTTTCTTGGGAATGCTCTGGAATTCCTGCGTGAAATGAAGGATTAAAAATATTCAGGCTAACTTCAATAAACATCAAATTTATAAAATAGATACGAACTATAATTTTTAGTAACCGAGACCTTTTTGTTAAACCAATAAAAAGAACTTTTAAGGGCATTATTTCGAATCCTCCAATTCCAAAGTCGTAAAGTCGGTAAAGTTCGTGAACTCATAATTTTTTTTCAGTATAGCATTATATTGTGTCGAAGTCAACCGTTAAGAACAATGGCGATTGCCTCTGCTGGATGCCGGAAAAAGTAGTTGTAAAAATGCTATACATTTAAAATTGTACGGTTGAATTGTTTCATGTGCAACACCCACTTCTCCCTCCTGGTTGTCTCCATCTTAAGCCTCGCAGCTCCCTTGAACTTGACCACCTTCCAACCAATTAGCCGACCTGAGTGATGGCACACCAGGGAGGAAAGGCGCTGTGTTTTGCATGACATTGGCACTAATTGAACTTAAATTCCCGGTCTATTCTCTATAACCGGGGGTGTTTCGGTTTCCGCGTATATTCCTCTTGAAAGGGGAATATTTGGAGGGTGGCAAAAAGTTTTATCTTCCCGTCGATCTCGACGCCATCTGTTGTAAAGCCTCCCTGACTCTTTGCTCCCCAAGTTTTAGGGGTTGGAAAACGGTCAGTCTTCCGTGGGAAAAATGTTGTCAATGCTACCCCGCAGAGTGGAGAGAATGAAAATTTCACAATTTGATTTAATGCCTGAGAAATATCTTGACAGATTAATATAAATATTTTAATTAATGTGCGTGTGAGGAAAAATCCAACACACAAATCGTGACTCGAGGTAAGAAAACAAATAAATTTCTTTACCTTCAAGACACGTGAAAGAAAAATCAATCAGCGTGTGAGAGTGGAAATGGATTTTCATGCAGGTGAAAATTGTCATCAAGAAAAATTATTATATATACAAATAAATATAGTGTAAGAAAATGCAAAGAGCAAGAACTCCATGTTGAGCAAGCCAAAACCAATTTCAAATGGTAATTTTGTTTGTTTTAATAAATAATAATTCGCTTTTGAATAATTTATGTACCGCCAGTGTAATATTCAGCGTATGTGGTGTATTGTAATGTACATAGGCAATAAAAAATGAAAAGAAAAAATGGATGGCGCGCATTTAATTAGCCACTACTCTCATCACAATGTAACATCAACGAAAGATATAGTTATTGTAATTTAATATTGTGTTAAATATTTGTTTTAATAATCACTCAGCGTTTTTTCCTCCTTTCCCAACCACCTGCCCCATCTCTCTTCCTCGGTAGTATTTGTGCTTATAGGAGCTGCAATAAAATTGAGAGTATGGTTTGGCATGTGAAAATTTGCATAATTAATCGTAATACAATTGTTTTCATCTCTAAGTGTTACTTTTAAATTCAAATTAAACCATAACTGATAAGACAATGCATCTTAATTTAGACAAATTGCTGAATCTCATGACAACCACTAAATTGATAATTTCTTATGGGAGAAACTCTTGTAAAATGACTTTTTAGGGAACAGTGGGGGATCTCTCAGACTTCATGAAGCATATTTAAAAGAAATTTTGAAAAATTGTAGTTTGAAAACTTTGAAAACTTAATAACAAAGGCAAATATGCTTTTCTATGAAAGCTTGAAAAGCTCCTATATAAGAACAAAATATTTTAGAAACATCTCAGTAAATTTCCCCAAAAGCTCTTGAAGATATTCAAAAATGCTCTATTTGAATATGAATTTAAAAAAGATGAAATTTCGAAAGCTCCATTTTTGCAAGAGTCATTTACAAGGGCTCTTGTGTACTTCCAATCAAATGTACATCACTTCTGGCTATAATATCTACCTTTGAGAAATGATTTTTGTTTTGAAATCATTTGAAATAATTTGAATAATTTAAATTCTTTCCAAAATTTAGATGATTGTTTTCAGTCCATAGAGGAAATAATATTTTCTTCTGAGTTTCTCCGACTATTCTTAAATTCCAGCTTTATTTTAATCAAACAGAACTCAATCTTTGTAGAGAGGTTTGATTTATTTCAGATTTATGCTTAAGCTCTTTGAAGCGTGACTCTTACAACATTCTCCTGAGAACATTGTTACCATCAACACGACCAAGTCTAAATCTTATTTGCAGGTTCACTTAATCCCAAAGCGCAAAACAATTCTGCAAGCAATTTCCACTGAATGTATTAAGTCTTGTGAACTAACAAAATATCTCTTTCACTAATTGAAGTCGAAGTGTCTGTTGAGCCTCAACTTGATGTCTTCCGACGGTTTCTTTTCGCACAAGAGGAGTCACCTTCTTGTGTGAAACTGCCATCACAGCCCCCAGAACACATTTGTCTGGCAATCTCCTGGAAAGCTGGTGGCGCAAGAAAATTCTCCATGGATGAGATGTGGAGGTATACAGCTCTAGGAAAGAAAAAAAACACCAAGCTAACGCCATCGACCATTTTTATTTAATTGTCTTGGACATCTCTTAACATGATTCTTTGCTGCCATGGAGGGAATTTTTAATTTATTTCCCTGGTAGAGTCTTTTAAACACATGAGTGAGTGTTTTGCCATTGTTGTTACATTCTCGCTGGTGTTTTTTTTCTACCTTTATACCTTCTTGTTCCACCGATGAATTTTCAACGATAGCACAACCACAATAGCAACAATAAGGAAAAAAAACTCGAGCTTGGCGGAGAGGAGGTGAAAAAAATGTGGCCATTCTAATCAAATATAGCACAGAATTACAAGTATTACTCACAAAATGGAGTGCATCGCTTCTTTATGGCTCTATTGCATGACGAGGTCATCCACCACAGAGAAATCTTGAGGGAATTGTGGTGGTTTTTCTCTCCACAACGATAATCATTAATAATTCTTATAATTTGTTCAGTTCCTTCCCTCCATGGACTTTCCATATAAATCTCTGTGCGATGGCAGCAAAAAACACTCGACCAAGAATGGAAATTCTTAGAGAGCAATTTTGCAATTTGTATGACAAGCTTTTTTTGCGTCGCTTTCCAGACAAAAATGCCGCCTTATCTGGCCCCCAAGAGGCCAATAGTTGAGCCGGTGTGCCTCTAATTGCGAGGGCGAAGCACGAGATTCATTACTAAAACAAATAGTATGCAAAAAAGGTTGAATTTTTGCATATGAGAGTGGAAAAAATGTGAGTCAAGAGGCAACAATAGAGAGTCATTTAAATAAAATCATCGAATTATGCGTGGGAAGAACGCATCGCGTCGGTTGATTTGAATTCACCGTTTGGCCGTTAAGATATTTGAAGTCGCCATGTGGAAGAGTTTTCACCACCAGCCACCCTCCCGAAAATGGAGAAAATCGGTGAGCTTTTTGGCTCACGCGGGAGCAAGGTGGATGGGGTGTGAGAGCGAGTGAGATAGATGTCGCGAGACAACATGTGGCGCCACTCGCGAGCTCTCCCACTTGGCGCACTCCCCACACATGCGCACCACGCAGGAGAGAGAGTGGGTGTGGGAGGCGTTACCGCGCAATCTCGGGGGCCTCGCAGAGCGAGACAAGGCGACAAAATGGCTGATTTCACGCATCTGCTGGCGACACCCACAGATGGCACCACCGCCATCACTTTCAGCTGTTCGCCGGGCCAGACCACGCGCCAGAGAACTCCCACAGATCTCCAAGAAAATATAATACTCAAATTCCTTCCCAACCGGACTCATATGATAACATATGATAAAAGAGCGGTCGCACAAAGAGCTGGAAAGTGTCTTAAAATTTGACAGATGCTGGAAAAGCTAGAACATTGAAAGTTTATGTAAATGGCGGATGTGATATAGATGGAGAGAAAATATCCGACGGATTGTGTCACAAAAAGGGGTCGCCCGCCACCACCAACCCCCAAAAAACCCCAAATCACAATCACAGCCAAAAGAGAGATGTGGATGGTAAAAAAGGGCGAGAATTTCGAGCAAACACATGGATTTGACAAGGTGTCTGATAAGCGAACAATTGAAAAAGGAGAGAGAGGAAAAAAACCTGAGAGAAAGAGAAAATCCCCAACTTTAGCCTCCCTTCTATGCAAATCAACCCATGGCGGGGCCCCATTGAGAGAAGACGAGGAGGCAAGAAAAAAACACGAAAGTTCCATAAAAGAGGCATAACATGGTAGTAAATAAAATCAAACCACCGCCACCAGGTTGTCATCAATAATTCGAGTTGACA
Organism: Phlebotomus perniciosus; assembly: GCA_918844115.2. NCBI lineage: Eukaryota > Metazoa > Arthropoda > Insecta > Diptera > Psychodidae > Phlebotomus > Phlebotomus perniciosus. The sequence continues at coordinate 7,704 of CAKKOB020001403.1, read as the reverse complement.
TTTAACACAGCAATATTGCCCACTTCTCTCTTTTGACTTAATAATTTTTACCAACTATTTAACTGAAAGTTGTAAGTGGTTAATAAAACAAAATATTTAACGAAAGAAAGGTCCTAGACTCGCTGGCAACGACTGAGTGTATGAGGGTGTGGGAATATTTTTGCCGAAAGAGGGTGAGCAGGCCCCATGACATATAAATATTCACTTAGCGAAATACACAAATAATTCTTTCCTTGCTGCCGTCATTCTTTTCTGGGGGCATGTCATCGAGGGAAACCCATACCCAAAGGAAAAGAAACAGGTAAGAAATGGAAGCATCATAAAATGTCAGGTATAACCGAAATTTAAAAAAGTTAATAATAAATTTCTAACTAGTAATTTTGTAAAACGTTTTGAACTACTGAAGTAAAGCAAAAGGAAAAGTTATTCAATCATTGGATATTAGGGGAGAGCGGGGAATCGGACGCAACTTTGATGTTTGAGTTTAAGGCAGTTTTTCAGAAAAACCGGAAATCAAATTGAAAATGTATTTGGCTTCTAGACTTTCCTTGGATACTGCCTTTTTAAAACGAACCTGTTTGGATCTGGAAAATAAAGTGATTTTCTGGAGAATGGAAAATGTAGAAAATGATATTTTGAAACAAATACGACACTGCCATCTGACAGAAATATTTGGAAACCATACAAATTTCTAGTCCGAAAGATCCCCACAAAAATGTCCGAACTTCCCTGCTCTCCCCTAACGATTTTTACTTTAAAAGAATTAAAATTGCATTAAATTGTGATTTACGATATTGGGATTAAAAAGCTTAATGATTTATTTAATTTTTACTTTAATAATTTTATAACAATTCTATTTACTCCAACACGCTAAGAAACAAATATTCAATGTATCCCTCTTCGCTCAATGAGGGACCCTTTCGATTTTTACACACTCTCTTGCCCTTGTTGATGAATTTGGGATAACAAAGGGCCCCCGAGAGGAGAAATCAGTGAGAGTGGCAAGAAAAAAGGAACTAGAGGAAAAAATTCGTTAACCAAATAAAAATAAACTGACTTTGCACGCGACAATAAGAAATATTATTAATAAATCATATGGCAAATATAAATGTGGAGCTCGCGGGAGCCGAATAGGGCAAAAAAAGGCAAGAATTTATCTACCCAGGAAATCTATTTGGGTTCAAATACCACCACTTCAGCTCCATCGTGGCACAATCCACCTGATCCAAAATCCCACGGCGAAATATCTGCATTTTGGCAGCTCGCAACGGTGCCACAAATTCAATGGTGTGAAAGCCTCAGCGATACTCTATGGGGGTATGTGGGGGTGGGTTGGCAAAAAAAGCTCCAATTCGCGTTTCCTCGAAGCGGATTCCCCGGAGCTTCTTGTCTTTGTCATCATCGCTGGCGGAGCTCAAGAGACACCCTCCACTTGATAGGGAAATTGAGGGGTTTTACTGCTCATAAATGTGTGAATAACTTCAAAATGGATTCTGTAATATTTTATCAGATTTCTTATTATCGTGTTCCTTTTTCTCTTCATTGTGTCTCAACTGTATCTCATCCCTCTCGCTTGTTGCTTTAAAACTTTTACATCTATGCGATTGCTGGGAAAACGCGGATTTGCATTCGCTGAACTCCCTCCACATCCTTCTCCTTGGAGAGCGCGCAAATTTAATAAGAGTGATCTTAAGCAATATAGCCGCACCAGTCGAACGGTTTGCTTATTCAAAAGTGCGAGATGTGAAAGCTCTCTCTGCCAGAAGATGTGTAATTCCACCAGCAGCCACTTGAAAATCATTTTTGGTGAGACGCACAAGTGTGTGTAATAAAATTTGCATAATTCGCCACATATACACATACATTATCCCGTGCGAAAAGGGGTGAAGTGAGCCCTTGATGGCTTGAGGGATGAACAAGATCCAAGAAACAATGTGTAATCCCACAAATTTGCCACCCCCTCTGCAACAAAAAAATATATACACATAGTTGACGGTTGAAGAAGCCAGCAGAGAGCAAATGGAATGAATTTAATGAAAAGTGTAAATTTTCCGAAAATTTATTGCCACTTCTGAAAAGCCACTCTCGGACTGCAGTGCATCAGGCTGGCGATCCTGGGTGGGTGGGTGGTTGGATGTGTTGGAGTTTGGGGTGCGTCTGCGAAAAGTTTCTCACCCTATAAACTCAATTTACACCCTCTCGCTCGCTCTCTCGTTGCTGGGAGAATCATCTGCAACACCAAAACACGGACCCAGAAAGCTCCCCGTAAGCTCAGCACTGTCTTTGGCCTTTTGTGTATTCTCGCGTCGTCCAGTGAGAGGTTTTCATCAAGGGGTGGATAGCTTATATTTGTGGTGATATGTTATTGTTTGATGATTTCGAAGGAGCTGGAGTTTTCGACCCTTTTGCATTATTGATGAATAAAACTTTGAAAGTCAACTCTTCGATGCTCATAGGGTTGTTTTGGACCGTTAAACATACGAAAATCAAAGCTGTTTGAAAACGTTTAAGCTGCTTAAATATGCCACGAAAAAATCTTTTTGGTTCTTCGAAAAAGATTTAGCTATTTCAAAACGTTATCAAGAAACGATTTAGTTCCGATACCGGAAACATCCTCATTACAACCTCCGTCAGTCATTATTTGATAAAAGGGATAAAATTTCTTCTTGAAGAATTAGAATTCTGAAACACTAGAGACCGTGAATCTTGTTTATTTATCTTGTTAAAAATGAGATTAAAATCGGTTTCAAACGGTTTAATCACTTTCAAATGTTTCAAAACGATTTTAAGTCGATGACGTTATTGTGACTTAACCGCAACGTCATTTTAATGATTTTTGCCGTTTCAAATGTTGCAATTTGAAAATTAGTTATCATGCAATTCAAACACTGCGTGTTTCTAAACTTCTTAATTTTTTAACTATTTTTTTATTTTACAATCTTTAATTAGTGTTGACTGTTTTTCATGCATTCAAGACAACTGAGACAACTTCATTTCCTTTAGTCCTTAGCCCCTTGATTCATGACCATGGAAGGATGTTAACCCATAAAAAATTCCGCGTTTTCTCTCCACATTCTCTCCCAAATAATTCCTGAACTTGGACGCCACCCAAACTCTTGGCACTGTCAATAGTTGGGGAGGGAGAACCAAAGTTTTTTTCTGCGTGCAACCCAACGACAGAGAAATATTATGGGGAAGATCAACAACAAAACGAGTAAATCAATAAAAATGGCTGTAAAATATGTCTTTCCTTCCGCTTCAACTTCCTCCACCGAACAAGCATTTTCGTGTCGACGAATGAAACATGCTATTTTGCCCCATTCTAATGCCGACATTAGCTTCTTGGTAGATATTTATATGGCAATTTTTGGCCTCTATCGCTCACAAGTCCGACATCCCAGAGCACAATTAATGTCCCCGGGAATAGGAGTTCCCGACCGCGTGGCTGATGAAGTGCATCGTGAGTGCGATTTGGACTATGTGCGGTCGCTCCGGAGGCTCACCGGCAATTCCAATGGTTGCGAGTGTGTCGCTGTGCTCTCGTGCTAATGATTTGATTGAATTCTCCTGGCATGGGTGGTCAGGGCGAAGGGGGCTTCCCGGTGGCCTCTCTCTCCGAGTGGCGTTGCTAGGAGACGCGGCGCTTGCGCCAAATTAAATTTTAACCCAAGGAGTCAATCCCTCGACGAGCGATAGAGAGACATACAGAGATCCTTGACGGGGGCTGCAATGGCACAAACACCACTTTTTTACCATCCACCACCAAATCCTCTCTTGGCAGGGTTTAGAGACGCGAACTGTGTTAAATCACTATTTACAACACATCATGGGTAAATCCCTCTACGACAATGATGGGCCGTCTTTGCTAGGGTCCACTAACCTAGGTCTGGACTCCCCACAGCGGGATGCCTAATTTAATTTTAAACACGAAGATGCAATTATTCCAAGTACGTGATGGTCTTTAAACTCCTTCGATATATATCAAAAATATACATTTATATATCATTCACCAGAAATGGAATTCTCGCAAACCCGATATAGTTCCAACTCTTGAAATATCCATTCAGTTGCCGAAAGGTTGGGGTGTATAGGGCATTTGCATAAATATTATTTATGCACGAATGACCAAAAGCCAAATGCCAAAATTTAATGCGTTTCCATACCTCGCATGTGATTCCCAATGCAATTTCTCTATTTCATTTTCCCATGTGCCATGGTGAATTTGTCTTTTAGACACTTTTGACTCACAAAAATCACTCCCATTCAGGCACCAATGCTTCATTTGCAATCACGCTTCCCATTAGATGTTATGGAATGGGAAATTGATAACACTGGAAATATTGTGCAGATATTTTGACCAATGGATGTTTGGTTGTTTCCGATCAAATATCGGGGGAGGATTTGGTAGAAAGGCGCTTTCTCAAATCTAGAACGGCGCCTTTTAAACATGGCATAGACAAAAGTAGATGGCTTTAACTATAATATTAAAGTTTCCTTAAGAGGAAAGCTCATTACTTTCAACATTACTTTTTAGGCTTCCGGGAAAGCTTAAGAGTTTGTATAGATGCTCGTATAGAAAATCTTCAAAATCCCATCTATTTTTCCAGAAGTTCTAAGCTTCATGTAAAAGCCTTGAACTTATTTCAAAAAGCTCAAAATAATCAACTCTAAAGCACACAAACTGACTCAAAAGCTTTAAAAAGCGCTTATGCTAAAGATCTTAAGAAATTTCCCAAAGCTTCTGATCTTGAAAAAGAAATATTAGAGCTTTTTCTAAAAGCTCCTTTATAGCACTTCCACTTTGTTTCCAATTAAGCTTATGTATTTCAATTGAAATGTTCACAATTTCGGATCATTATATCTCCCCCTTGACTTTACCTATATACAGGATCCTAAATTAGAAATCAAGCAGAGACCAACGTCTTTTACGTCCTGTTTGTGCAAGTCATAAAACTTTTACGCGTTTCCTTATTAGCAGCTAAAAACGAAACACTTTGTCCTGTCGTATTTCAATCAACACCTATGAATATTTAAATATCCTACCATTAAATAGTTATACCTGATATTAATGTTCGATCCTGAATAAATTTCTGAAACTCAGGTGCGAAATAGTCAAAAATTCTTTAATTTAAATTTCACACCCTCTAAGTGTGTCCTTGCGCAATTATCGATTGAACTTATCTAATCAGTCAGAAACTCCTTTATCACCGCCTTGGAAAAACAAGCCTATATACATATACAAAGCAGGTGTTAAGAGTTCAATGTCAAAAGTGTTGGCGAGTGTGAAGACAAGAAATGCGTTTTCGAGTTCAACATACCCGAAAATTTGCATTTTGCCACCCCCTTCCACCCAGTGGGTTGCGTTTCATTGTCACCCAGTGTACGCGCGTCACACATCCCCATTATAAATCGATGTCAGTGTTCTTGTACACACATTTGTACCGGCGACCGCCATTTTGTCATGCAAGGGAGCGACGCTCGTCGAGGAGCTTTCATACATTTTACATGAGGCGACCGACTCCCTCACGCCGGGACACGGCGCCGCAGAGAGAGAAAAGAACAGCTGCCCGTCCTCATTATTATCCCGAAACGGTATCTCCCAACGATGCGTTTGTATTGTAAATTCCACAGACGGGGATAATGGCTAAAGGATACTCTCTATACGCCTGTGTGGGTGCTCCGAGACAGGGGCATGGACTCTATAAATCCCAGCTTTTGGGACACATCGCAGGAGCAACAACGGGAGTGGGGAGCTCTTGCAGTATTGCTCAAAATTCTGTGTTACTTTAAAAGCGAACTGGGGAGAGGAAATTAAAGAGTATTTTACTTTTTGGAAATTATTTCTAAGTTGTTTAAAAATAAATTACAAGATAGTCTGTAAAAAATCATGTGTAATATATTATTTTCATGCTTAAAGTCAGCCTTAAGCTTGAGGCCAGCTTTAATCTTTAAGTTAGCATAAGGGCCAAAATAGACACAGGCTGATCCTCGAGAAGACTTAGCTGTTTAAAGTCAAAGACAGTTCAATTAATGACAATTTCAATGCGATATCAATAAAAATTATTGTTTTCTAAATGCTAAGTCGCGTTTATAGTGGGTACGACCTGTCTTTGGCTCTAAACTGACTAAATCTTCTCGAGGATCAGCCTGTGTCTATTTTGGCCCTTAGCCTAGGAGACTTAGTGGCTAAAACGAGGCTCATGGCTTCGATAGACCTGCTTTTGGCAAAGGAATTTCCTTAGAAAGTTGTTCTGATGGTTAGGCTAAGCGCGATCCGAACAGACTACAGTAGAAGCCCCGTTTTAGCCACTAAGTCTTCTAGGCTAAACCCCAAGTGTATGCACGCCTTTAGAGTCTTCGGTGGACCCCCCTAAAGTCGACCCTGTTTATTTTTATTTTTTTCAGCGCAAAGCCTGGCAGGATCGCCATGAAACAAATGTCTGTTTTGCTAGATATTTCTCAATTTATACTTACAAGAGTTTCGGAAATCCTTTATCAGCTTCTGTTTCCAAGAGAAAAAATATTCGAAAAATCAATAGAGAAGCGGAAAAAAGAAAAAAATAGTCGATGTTGAACATTTTGCGTCTCACTATAGGGTTTTTGGTCCTCGATAAATTTTCCACTCTCCTTTTTAGTTTGTCATAAGATTTCTTTATCTCTAGGAAATAATGATAAGAAAAAAAAATTGATATAGAATAGTGGGATAAAAAGTCTACACAATGTATTATGTAAGAGACAATATAGAAAAAAAAATAAAAGGAATATCAACTACCAACAGAAGAAAATGAGGAATAAAATGACAAATTGTGGCAGAAATAATTCATAGAATGTTGTAAATATAAATATTTTATTGCTTGAAATAAAATCACAGTGAAAAATTGCTTCATAACACATTTATTTCTCTTCAGATTTAACATGATATTTTGTTTCTTTTTATTTTCTACTTCTGGAAGGGCAAAGAATCAAATGTATGGGTATTTTTTTTAATTCATTTCTTTTAACACAGCTCTTTAAATGCAGACTTTCTTGTTTTCATTTTCTTGTCTCTTTCCCCTTAACATCTAATTATTGTCTCAAAGAACAAATTACAATGCACTTAAATTTACGAGAATTTTTTTGCTTTTCCATTTTATTTTCTCATTCTCAGAATTTTTATTTTTTATCCCTTTCTGTCGATTTTATTCGCTGAATAATTGACAAGGTTTTTCTTTTTTCAATGGAAAAATTCAATCAGGCTTTCATTTTCATTTTGTGCCAAACAATCTCTTTTTATTTTTATTAAGACAAGAAACACCTAAACTTAACATTCTACAACTTTTTAACAACAATCTTATTTTTTTCCTCTAAAATGATATATTTTGGATTCTTTTCATCTACTCTTAAATTTGTCTGGGATTTTTTCTCTCCACGGAGGGATTCTTTATTTAATTTTCAACTGGAGAAACTCTCTCGTTTGGAAGAAGAAGAAAAAACTCCGATTTCTCTGGATTTTTTTCTTTCTACAAAAAAAATCGTCGAAAGAGTAACGAGACTTATCTAAAAACACGATGGAAGCGCAAAAGTGACATTTTTTCACGCTCTCCCATCAAAATGACTACACATTACCACAGATTTTTCAACTAAAGCTTTTTCTCCTCTCGCCATTGATTTTTCTTTTAATCAGCAAAAAAGTTAAAGTGGAATATTTGATGCAAAACTCGCGCG
>CAKKOB020001402.1:0-22875 GCA_918844115.2 Phlebotomus perniciosus | reverse complement strand
AATGAACATGTCCACCGACAGGGAAGCAGACGTATCTCGTCAAGGCAGGAGGACTCTATTGCGATATGTGCTAAAGAGGTGAGATGCAGATATCAGTCCTCACACTGGAGCCGAGTGTGAGAGCTTAGGGATTTTTGTTGCAATGCCGACTGCGCCAAAAATTCAGCGGATGTTCTGCCGCACTGTCATTATCAGTGTCGGAATGGATGTACTTGACGACTCCAGGCAGAGAGGCAGCCGGTGTTAGCTTCAGATGTGGCCAGATGAAGAGGCTCCGTGACGGGCAGTGGTGCGCATGGCGGTCAGCACTGGACAAACCTCAAGATGGTTGCATTAGATATAGCCTTGGCTTGGCGGGACCTCAGACACTGGCTCAATCGTGGCGGAGCACTGGACGCAATAAGAATGTCGTCGCCTTCCGTAGATCTCAGTCAGACGCACTAAGAGAGAATCTCCTTCATTGACTGCAGTGGACCTCTGTAGGGCGCACATGAGGCTCGCGAGAGTTTCTGCATGAAAATCCTCAACTTTAGCCGTAGCTGGTTGAATCCCTTAGCTGGGACGCACCATGGGTATGCGGCATGGGGTGCTGTATCACTGCCGATGGTATAAGACATTTCACCGGTACGTACAAGTGGTTCATGGTGTGCATATCAGAAATGGGGAAGTCCATGATGTCCTCTGAAGAGAATATCGAGCTTGGTTCTACCAGATGAAGCTGGCTATCTTACATTCACAGCTCCATTGGATCGGAAGGATTGATTGGAAATCGGATTCATGATGCGTAAAGGATGGCCGAGTAATCGAAAGGATTTAATTTTCATGGTAATGCGCCAGAGCGGATCACTGCGGAACACTGTAGGCGGCGTGAACGGGTTGGTTCATGCATGGGACGCAGTTCATGCTTGCAGAATGACAAGGAGCAGTCGGTGCTGTGCAATGTTATAGGAGCTCCTGTCTGACGGGGTATAAGTGCTAACTATGGGACGTTAGTCCCGTATGTTGGCAATCGCAGAGAGTATCGAATTAGGCAGAAAAGGTAGTGTCTGTCACAACGGGTAGGTACGCAGTGATGTGGTTGGTTGTTCACATCCTGCTACCGAGATAGTCATTGGAATCGGATACCTTGAGCTTTTCCGGGGACGGAAATAAGTCAGGATTGGCCGATTGTAAGACGGGCTCTGCAGAATCCTGAGCTACGCGTGCTGAGTTGGCATATCCGCCCTGGTGTTTTTAAAAATGCGGCCGTTGGCGGGAAAGGATTCGATAATCGAATATCGAATCGGTGTGTCGATATTCGATGATCGATTTCGATCTGTCCTAGGATATGTCAGTCGGATTTGGCAAGATGGCGACGCCGGGCGGGTGGAAGGTTGCCACGTTGCCACTCCTCTCGGCAATGGGGCTCTTGTCTATGGAGCCCCACATTAGTGATGAAGAAGTCAAAAATGTCCAAAAAATAGGTAAATTTGTATGGGAGGTACCAATAGGGGATGGCAGGGCAACTTTTATATACCCCAAAGTTATAGAGGACACTACCCTTATCATTCCCATCATACATTGCAACCCGCTAGTTCTTCATCTTGGTGGTCAAAAACTCGAAAATGTTGAAAAATAGGGGAATTTTGTATGGGAGGTACCAGATAGGGGAGGTGGGGGAAGTTTTCATATAGCCTATGTCCCAACCTGGGATGCCAACTATACCTGTGCCAAATATTAGCCAGATCGGCTCAGCCGTTTGGCCGTGATGCGGTAACACACTGACAGACAGACAGACAGACACGACAGACACACAGCCAGACACACAAACATTTTGGAGATGGGTATTTTCGGACTCCTGGAGTCACGTCCGGTCGAGATTTAATGGTTTGAGGGTGATCAGGCCAATTCAGATATGCACACTTGGCTTTATGTATTAGGATTATGTATTAGGATAAAATGTTGCACAGTCTTATAAAGAGTCATTTAGCCATTTTCGGCACTTTTGAAAATTTATAATGTGCCAAAAATGCATTAAAGCATTAAACTACCTGTTGGAAGTGCAAGATTTTTAGGTCATAACTTACCAACAATTTTGATGAACAACAACAAAAATTTTCTTCTCCACGGACTTTGTGTCGTTAACTTTGGCAATAACAATTAATGGACAAGGTAAATTGTACATGTGCTTCTGATTAGTGGGTTTCTGTTTCTTTTTGTCTCAATCTCTCCCAAGAAATTGTACACTTGCCTCTCATTTCATATGGGTTTTTTTTGCTCCTCCTGTCTATTGCCACAAACAGCAATTTGGAGCTATTATTGCTGGACATAATGGGCATAAAGAGCGTTTGACTGGTGTCAGTGTTGTCCAGTTAGTCGCTGAAGGTGGTTTGAGATCTCCTCAAAAATGTCCCGTGTGATTAAAGTGAACGAGTCAAGATTCCTCTCGGGGATCACGGAGATCCCAACGCTGGTAATCGGAAAGTATGAGTTCATGTTTGAGTCAGAACTTAGTGAACAGGCTCGCAAAGTGGCCGAAAGGGAGCTCCGTGAGACGCCAGAGCGAAAGGAGGAGGCCCTAATGGAGCTGAAACGTCTCCTGGCCGAGGAGCCAGATCTCACCTGGCCAGATAACGAACACTGGTTATTGAAGTTCCTCAGAAAGTGCAAATTTTATCCTAAAAGTGCATTTAAACTGGTAAGAGATGAAATTTAATATTAGTAAATTAGTGTTTTGTGCTCATTGAGAAATAGCTGTAACTGCATTAGTGAAAATATTTTGGCATGAAATACCGTTTTCTGGATTTCAGAATACAATTTCGCTTGGAATTCATTCAAAAAGGGAATAAATCTTCAACTTGCGCATTTGGAAAGAGAGAGCATAAAATATATATGAGAACATGAAATCACTGTCATATCAATGAAAATATTTATTATCAAAATTAGTAAGATTCCATAAAGGGGTATTCAAGAGTCAATGCGAACACACGAAAGGTGGAAAGATTTTATTAAGAAAGATTTTAAAATAAAAATGCAGCATATATATCGTAAATTGCAAATTAGAAATTCTTTTGAAAAATTTTCAAAAAAGGAATATTACCTACAATTTAAATAAAATAAGATTTTTACGTTTATTGTGAATATTGATTTGCCCTCTGAGATTTGGCAGGTCAAAAGCCCTGTGAATATTTCTTCATGTGTTGCTCGAAACACGCTGCCGATGGTGCAAAACCACTTTCACTAAATCATCGCAATGAGTACCAACAAAAAAATTATAACGCTATTGAGCCACGGAAATAGCCTAAAGAAATATAATTTTTCATTCAAATGATGGTTGCTGAAGGTGAATTGCGATGTAATTTTTTCCTTAAAGTAACATAACACAAAAACTATTCTAAGACAAAATTAAGAGTGAGAAATAAAAAACTTGTTTATAGTACACGGTATTCCCGGAAATCTCATATCAAATAAAAATTGTGATAAACTTCAACTGTGTAATTAAAATAATTAAAAGTAGGTATGGTTATCTGGGGTAGCAAAAAATAGCATACGAAAACTGACTATAAGTTTGTGCGTCAAATATCTTAGCTTCGATTAATTAGTGTACGAGATGCATTAAGATTAGATTTGATTTTAAATGATAAAAGGAAAGGCAGAAATATATGCAAACAGAATTACAACGATCAAAATATAATAGTTTTTTTTTATATATAAACGAATAAGTAGATGGAATTAGAAAATAAAAAAGGTTTTTAATTTTAGCTTTTTCAGAAAGTTCTGTCGCATTGACAGACTTTCAAGGAATTGAATAGCTCAGATTCTTAACAACAAAATTGAACAAATTGAAATGAGACACTAATGGAATCCGCAAGCATAATTGGAAGCAAAATAGAAGAACTAATATATAATACTTAATCTATAGAACCTTAAAAAAGCTCCAAACCCCCCAAACAAATCTATTTCTTTTCCAAGATCAGAAACTTTGAAAAAATTTCTTATTAGAGCTTCTTCAGAATATTTTGCATGTATAGGTATATGAACTTTTGAAGGGATTTGACAACTTTTTATTTGTTAGTTTGTAAGCCCTTGTTTATTTTGAACATTTTGAAATGAGTTCAAAGTTTTATTGTTTACCTAATGCTTAGATCTTCAGTAAAAATTGCTAATATTTTGAAGCTTTTATAAAGAATCTTCTATAGAAACTCTCAAGCTTTACTGGAAGCTTTGGGAATTCTTAAATTTTTTAAAAATTTTCAAGCTAAGGATGCTCATATATTTCATTTAGGGCTTTTTTAGAACAACTTTTTTGAAATTCTACAATTTTGTAAAGTTTCAATCCTTTTTGATCTGGAGAAAGTCATGAGTTTTCGTCAGATATTTCTATGGTTAAAACTCTTAAGAGTTGTAGCAGAATTTTCTCAAGTTTTTTTTGAAAAGGTTAAAAAGATATTAAAGAAAGTCAGGAAGATATGTATGTGTTGAGAGACAATTACACCACAATACACCGCTTTAGTTGTCTCCCCCTTGAGTAAGTTGTTTTTTCAATTGTTCTTTTTATCTTTTCAGATTAAAAATTACTTCGAAATCAAAACAAAATATCCTCAGTACTTTTTCGGACTCGATATAAACAACTACATTGATCTTGCCAATTTACAAATGTTACAACCTATACCTCGACGCGATCACAAGGGTAGGCGTGTCATTATTGTGCGCGTCGTGAAGGAGTTTGACCCTAATCTTTATTCCATTGAGGATCTGTTCAGAGGAGTCGCCGCATTGATGGAGGTCGCGAGTTCTGAACCCGACACCCAAGTGAATGGAATTGTGATAATTCTGGATCTCGCGGAATTGTCACTGAAACATCTCAAGCCACTAACTCCCACCCTGATTCGCTTCGGATTGCAATGGTGTCAGAATTGCATTCCTCTTCGCGTGAAGGGAATACATGTGATCAATGAGACGACCATTATCGATGCCACATACGCGATTATCAAGAACTTTTTGGTTGAGAAGCTTCGCAACAGAATCTACTTCCATGGAAGGGATTATGAGATGATGCACGAACATGTGGCCCCAAATTGTCTGCTGAAAGCCTATGGAGGTACCATTGATTTGGGTAAAATACCAAAGGCTGAAGATCTCCTCTCTACATTCTCAGATTTTGTGGTTAAATGCGAGAAGGAGCTGGAGATATTGAACTCCTACGGCTACAAGAAGGATTGCACAGAGAACACGCAGCTCTAATATATAAAAAAAAATATAGAACTTTTATCTGGGATATTATTTAGGGCAATTCACTATTTAGTCCAAATTTGCACCAATATTCATGTATGGACATTTTTGCAAATAAATATTTTCACTTGTAAAGTTGGAAGAAAATTTATTATCGCCCATGTAATTGATGGTGGTATTTCTGTGTAATGGAATGATACATAAATTTTGCATGTAGCGCATGTATAGAGAAAAAAAAACACTGACCAGTTTGCAGTCCGCATTCCTCATAATCTTCTGCGTGAGTTTATTTATTATTACATGCGGTAAAGTGGGTTTTACATTTTTTTGGGCTTTGTTGGCCTAAAGCCAGTGATTTCACGGTGAGTTTACAATTTCCACCCACACTAATTACAGTTGGGATACGCACTGATTGGTTGAAGATTATCTTTTCACTTTTCAAAATTCCTTACGCAAAAATCCTGAGGTAAAAGTCCTCGTAGAATAAGAAATTTTCCCACCAATGAAACTCAAGCTATTGTTTAGTAAAAATCACTCTTTCGTTAGGCAAATGCGAAAAGAGGTTGGAAAATGAGTGACCACCAAATAATTTATGGTAGTATATCATGAAGGCAGAGAAAAAAAATCACGAGTAAAACTTACAAAAACAGTCAAGAGCAGCATTTTACCACTCCCTCCCGCAATTTCCCATATTTTCCATCCACCACCGTCTCCATCGGCGAGCGAGAAGGTACGAGGAGAACCGCATGTGGAAGTCCACAGACTTTACATATTTTTGTTAAATTGGGAGAAAAATAATTGCTAAATAGCGTGCATGATACTTTTTCAACAGTTTGCTGGACATTTTCTCTCCTCTGTGATGGTGATTGAAGGGGAGGTCCGTTAAACATGTGTGAGTAAATCGAAGACTGAAAAAGCTTCAAAATGAAACGCACGGAAAAGTGAACAAATGTGGGAAAATGGGAAAGCAAATTCTTGCTACAATTTTCGCATAATTTTTGTGTAAAACAATTATTGCTTTGTACACACCTTCAGAAAACATGTTAAGGTTCTTGTGTAAAACACTTAATCGTTAATCTATAGTGAAATTGTATGGGTATTTGTTTTTTTGTTTAAATTATATAGGCAGGAATATTTTTCTGTTGAAATCGATGAAAACAGCAAAATTTTGGATTAAATTGCAACCCTCATTTTACCTCATTACGATATACCTAACTAAATATCTTAAGTTTCGATCTAAATATGTATTTTATATTTTGGGGATAAATAGGACAGGATCAAGTCTTGATGGAACATTTTAAAAGGTCTCAATTTTTCAATGGGGAAGATATTATAAACAGAATTGGTGTAGGGGGAAGTGGGGAAGTGGGGCAGTGCGGACAAAAAATCATCACATAAATCGTACCTTCTGGAAATATCATGGCTTTTTCGGGCGTGAATCAATTATTTTTCTTTAAACCTATATACTCAAGGGTAGTTCATAGGCTTTTCGTGTTGTTTGTGTATATACGAAAAATTACGCTTACATTTGATTTGAAGTACGCTAGAGCTTTTGGAAGTGGAATGGAAATGTTAAGAAAACTCAAGTAATTTTGATAGCAAACAAGGAAGAGCAGGAGCTTTGGGAAGTTCTTCTAGAGCTTTAAGAATACTTCGTGAAGAACTTTTCTAAAATTCTAACAGCTTGAGTGCTCTACTTAGAGTTTCTTTTCCTCACTGTACCAAATCTATAGAAATTATCTGAGATTTTATAAATTTTAAGGAGGTTTCAGGGAAATACCGGAATTTGAAAAAAGTTGTTAAGCTCAAAGCTTTCTAAAATTTCTATAAAGCCGTGCAGAAATTTACGAACATTCAAAAGAAATTCAGGAAAAATTATAAAGCTGGATAATTTCTTTTGAGCTTTTATTCATTTTAGTTAGTAGCTATAGAAAGTAAATTTGATGGAGGAAAAGGAGGAAAGCTCCTTCAAAGCTTCCGAGTTTGAGTTTGGGGAACTTTTCAACAAAATGTGAGAGTTCTGGAAATGAATGGAGGGCAAAGAAAAGATTTTGAAATAATATTAGGTATTTCTATTAATTTTTTGGCCCCTGAGACAAATTTAAATATTTAGCCATATTTAGTAATTAATTTCTCATGTCTCTACGCAACAAATAATTTTAAAGCTGGCTTTACCTTTTTTACATTTCTTTCTTTCTGCCATTTCTTATGGTGAATTTTTATTCCTGGAAACGACAAATATGCAAAATCAAATAAGATATTCTGAATATTTGAGGCAAAGGAACTCCCACAAAATGACACTTTCAACACCATTATCGTTAAAACCAACAAAAACTGTCGTGATATCTTTTTTTCCACGTGCCAAACCAACGTATACGAGCACCGAGAGGATGGCGAAGATGGTTTGAAAATATTTCATAAGGAATTTCTAATTAGTAATTCTCTCGCTTGTGAAAAAATTCTCTCTGGGGGAAAGGAGAATGACGGAAAATGCTACTGAATTTTTCACATTCTCATCGTCTCTCATTATTATGTTGCGAAGACACACAATGAAAGTTAAATCTTTTCGTCAGTATAACTGAAGTGATTTTAGCTTAATGTTCCAGGAGTGGACTGAATGAAAATTGCTCGGGTTACCATTAAAAAACAAAAAGATATGAAAAATATTTACTCATTAGGGAACTTCTCCAATGATATTTTTGATATTTGAAGTGAAGAACACAATATGTGATTTACATCTTCAATTTTGAGGTATGAAAATTTAATTACTGAAATGAATGGGGATGCTGGAAGTGAAAGAGAGATCGGATGCCCAACTGTTGCATTTTTGAAGCGGAGTAGAGGAAACGTGGAACATTGGAATTTCTCATAAAGATCACCTGGCGCCTCCACTGCAATGGGGACGCCCAGTATTGCTTTTGGCACTGAGAAATATCTCATAAATCATTGATTAAATTTATAATGCTATGAAATTTGTGATGATGGAAAATGAAATAAATTTCAAGGAGCACAACAAATATGTGTCAAATGAAATTTTCTACGGTGTTGGAATAAAGTTGGTGAATGTTTGGATAACATTATTTAGCTCGCACATTTCGAATTTCTACTGAGGGTGACTGTCCCAGTGTGTGCTTGTGGCATTAGCCGCAATTATGAGGTGGTTTTTCGCTCTTTTTGTCGTTGAGACCCCCCTTAGGCGTCCGGGCCTTCCCCAAAAACTATATTTACCTTCCCTCTTGAATTTATAAATAATAGAATAGTGGTGAACACAATGTAACAAGTTGTGAAAGTTTTCTCTACCGCTTGGCCTTTCCCCTCCCCCCATCTCAGGAGAATACACAGTCTGCGTCCTAAACCTCAGGCAGGATTTTCGAATATTTTTATAATTGTTGATACAATTTTACCTGAGCAAGTTTCCCGCATTGTGCTTTTTCCCAACTGTTAAATAATTCTCCCACGAATTATTCTGAGCATCCCGGATACAGGCTCAAAATATCTCTCACACAAAATTACTCACATTAAACACTTTGGGTGAAAATTGCTGATATAATAGTCACTCAAGTGGTTAAAGGAGCAATTTTTCCGGCCATCACCTCGTTTTGTCTAAGTAAAATAGGAGGCAATTTAATTTAGCAAAAGAGTGGAAGGTAAGAAATTCATGCAATTTTGAAATGGGTTGAAATGAGTTCGTGTTTACGTGTTTCAGTTTCTACAGGTTGCTTTCTTGTGAAATATTAGCAATTCTCATAGAAGTTTTTTAAGGTGGTGGGTTGTTTTCCGATTACATTAACTTTTTATATGGTTAATTTTAAATAAATAACAATAAATAAAGTTTTCTATAGTATATGGATGATTCGTATACATACATATGTATATTTCTTTATATAGGTAGGTACTGTTCTTTTCTAAACAGAACCAATGTACTTGTATATGTATATTGATAGTAATTTAAATCCTAATCATTTTGTTTTGAATGAGATTATTTATTGAGACGACATGGTAATGTTTTTCATAGCGTGTTTGGTAAAATTTATAGCAATATTTGGGTATAGTTATAAGACCATTTATTAAATATTTTAAACAAAAAGATTTTTATGTCAAAGATTATTTTCTATGAAACGTTTGTTATGCGGTAATTACGCTAAATTTCAAAAGACCATTCAGTTGAAACTCCATTAACAATTACCTTTTGATTGAAACTACTTTCGGGCTCCACAATAAAATAAGGAAGTGTGAGTCACTTTGTGGGATTCCCCACCTGTTTTGCGATTGTCCCTGTTGATCCTTTTCAGTTCATGAGAGAATGATGACTTCACAATCGCTCTCGTTGGTCACACATCCTGTTTGATGATTTCTCAATGAAATAACTCCACTCCACTCACATCTAAAGTGCGTGCCTATATCCTTTCACTAATGCTCCCCTTTTGATGCTCCAAAGGTGGGGAAGTATTGCCGATGAATGTTCGCCACTGTGCGGCGCCACATATCCATTACGTCAGTCCTTCGTCCCCTCTTATGTATTTATGGGGTGGTTTTCACTCGAAGCACACGGTGGAGCATGATTTTTTGGGGGGCACAAGTTCAGTAGCCGAAGACATTTCTGTGGGACCGGTTCGTGTTTCTGTGGAGTCTGCAAAAATTTGATGTTGTACTCTTACCCTAATACATAAAAAATTACATATAGTTACACTCAATATTACCAACAGTTACTCCCTTATACTTTCCATTAGCCTAAATTGTGTGTGTGCTGTCGTGTATTGTACATAATTAGGGAATTATTAGTGGAATGGAAATTATGGAGAAGTGAAAAGAGAAAATCTCATTGAATCTCTTACTGTATAAAAATAGTTTTAGGATAATTATGTGGCACATCAACTAAAAGTTTC
Source organism: Phlebotomus perniciosus (assembly GCA_918844115.2). Taxonomy (NCBI): domain Eukaryota; kingdom Metazoa; phylum Arthropoda; class Insecta; order Diptera; family Psychodidae; genus Phlebotomus; species Phlebotomus perniciosus. The sequence goes on along the minus strand of CAKKOB020001402.1, from coordinate 12,778 downwards.
TTGTGCTCTATAGGGAGCTTTCCCCAAAAATCTTCGGGGAGAGTTAGGTGATTTAAAAAAAAATAAAGTGTTTAAATAAAATTTGTGAAAGATCTCAAACGCATTTGAATTTCTTCCATTGAACGAAAAGACGTTAAAAAGTACCTTCAAACTCTACGAGTGATTTTGAAAAGTGAGAAAGCTAAGAAAATTAGCTCACAATTGAGTGAAATTTTCTTGGTATTTTACTTCTTTGTGCTTTTTTTTTACATAAAAAGAAAACTTTCACCATTTCTCTCATGTTAATGTGAAATAATCGATAAAATATTCAGTTTTATTTGTGCCAACGAGTGTTAATAAATTTCTTCTGTACTCTTTCGTCCTCCATGGACGATTAACTGTGGATTTTTTGGAGAGCTTTCCATCGATATTTACGAACAAGGCGATTGCATCTCATCTGAAAATTGCTAAAAGTGATTCTTTTGAAAATTAGTTATTCTCTGAGCAATTTAATCACATTTTCTCGTCGGTTGCCCAAGAATGAAGGCTCATTAGGGCGATGTTGGGAGAGACGGATGAGCAAGAAGTGCTCCCAGCACTTTCACATGCAAATTTCATGAAACTGAGAAAAAGGGGTTGGCAATAAATTTTATATGGAAGCTGCTTTTTTTCCCTCCTTTGAGTAGGAGAAAGAAAAATGAGGAAAGATGCTATCAAATTTGTAAGATGAAGACTCCGAGATATGGAAGTGAAACTTTAAAACAAAGACAATTCTTTCATAGTGCTTCTTCATCCGATAAAAGTGGATTTTTTATTCTCAAATTGAAAGGAGATTTGTTGCCACTGTATAATATTCAATTCCTAATATTCCCGGAAGGATGAGCTCAACGAAGCAGGAATCATGGAAGAATGAACATGAAGAAGATGGTGAAAAACAATGAATGAAGAACTTTCCCATGCGAATTAGAAATTCATGGGAATTGTCTGTTCCACCCGGAACACCTTTTTTCCCGGTAGCCAAGGGAAGCCTCAACTGCACCCTGATGACCTATTTTCGTATTTTCTCCATGTTTCACTCTCCAACTTGAACATTCGCACCGTGTTCTCCACTTCCGAGGCACTTTCCTCGAGACACAAAAGTGCGTTCAAAACTGTGACTTCTATTCAATTTAATCTTTACACATCATTTACCACCCGCTCAAGTTCTTTCACTTTCCAACTTCACCATCTCTTGGCAATAATTAGCAATACCAGCGGATGTGAAAGTCCATTCTGTGCTTTTTCTTCGCCCCCAATAGCTGAAGGGAAGTGATTCAAACACAATGTTAAGGACACGCAGAATGTTCAAAAAGACAGAGGAAAATCTTTTGCCTCACAGTTCAATTATATTTCATCGTTTACGGCAATAAATTCATTGGAGTAAATTTATTCATCCTTATCGAATTTCCAAAGATGTTTTACAGGGAATTCAAATTTAACTTTCATGGAGTTTCACTAAAGTTTTGGGCAAATTGGGAACACTTGCTGAAAGGGCTGAAAAGGATTGTTTGGCTGATTTTTTTCTGTATATAATCCAAAATATGAGAGCTTTAAACAAACTTTATACATTAATGGCCTTTAGTGTAACTTTTTGTTATAAATTTCTGGTTATTAGCAAACTTGAATTATTTTAAATGCTAAATGTTGCTAAAAGTTTAACTAAAGTTCAAGAATTTTAAATAATAATTTTTCTATTTTAAACCGAAATTTGGGTATTCTAGAAATTTGAAAAGTTTTGCATTTCAAAAATTTTGCCAAGGATATTTATTAGAATTCCGCATCTAATAAATTGATTTATTATAAACGACACTCTAATTTATCGTTAAATTGGCTTTATCACGAGCAGCTTCTTCTATATATTTGCATTAATGAAAACCACTCATTTTCATGACTAATTTTCAAGTTGAACTAGTCCGAAGTGTTTCATAAGTTTAGCAAAACTCCTGAGGAACATTTTTGTTTTTGAAGTACTTTTTCCAAAAGTTGATTTAATAATATGTTAAATTTAAAATTGTTAAATGTATTTTAATAGGAAAATATAGAGATCTTCTCTGAATTTCATTTTAATATGAAATGTGTTTAATTACATTCTTTATCATTATAATTAAAATTCACTAAAACTTTTAATAAGCTGTACCTATGTATATAGTAATTTTGCCGTATAATCAGAAATCAATTAATTGTTCATTATTTTTTCAAGCGAATTAATTAAAAACTTGAATATCGACTCTAGTAACAAACTTACAAAATCCATTCACTTCAACTGAAATTGATTGACATCGCAATAGAGCCCTTCATCCACATCAAATGAATCATCTTGTCTAAAACTTCAGGTATAGAGCGAACTTTTATTTAACTTCGTGGATGATCCAATGACGGGAAAAAGCTTCTCTTACATTCCAATCAATCAACATTAAAAGAATTCTTTTCTTTTTGTAAATTGTATCGGATTTCTTCTTGCAAAATTGACGCTTGGCGCTCCTTGAAATAGTCTAGCGAAAATTTAATTTCACTTCACGTGCAATACAAGGCAGAAAAAGTTACATTTTTCGTGCGATAAATTCTCAAGCTCACGAAATGAATTAAAGGTGATTTTTTCACTCTGGGAAAAAATGAGAATATTGCATGATGGCAATTTACAAAAAAAAATATGTGAAAATATTCTGATGAAATGAAAACGATTTGCTGCACTTTATGTCTAGCTTGAACCTATTGTGGAGTAAGAAAAAAACCTAATGATGCTGGTTTTTATAGTTTCAACGCCCTCCTGACAGCATTAAAGTTTTACTCCATCTTTTAACGGATACTTAAAAAGCAATTTTTCACACATTTTTCTCTTATTATACTCAATGAACGCGTAAATTCTTTTGTCATTGCTGTACATTTCACCCCGCTAAACCAACTTTTATTGGGTGCCAGGGATAATCACCAAATTTGCACTTTATCACTTTTGTATAGACTTTCTTTTGTGCTGCATTTTCATGAGACACATTCTTGAGCTTCTTCAGAAAGTTTGCTAAGAAATATGACAGCTTTCAGCACAAAAGCTGGTCCCTTTTCACTCTTATTATAAATTCTTATATCAAGTATTTTTGAGTGCATGAAGACATTGAAGACACGATGTACAATGCGACAGGAAAGTTTCTACATAAATTTTAAATGAGATACATCTCAGACAACTTGTCCAATGATTTTTGAATTTGTAGTGTCTGTGTCTGTAAAGTGACATTTTTGCTATGTATAATTTAAAATTACTCAAGAGAGAGAAAAAAATCCAACATAATGGAGAAAATATGAGGGTAAATGTGGGAATAACAGGTAATATAGAGGACACGAGAAGGGCTTTTCGCTATCATTGTTCCGGTTGCTTTCACGAAGCCACAGGCTCTCTCTCCTTGAAGGGCAAACTTCCACTTTGCATTGAAGTGCTTCGTCACTCATTCACGGTGGATTTTCTCTCGCGCCCCCAAAAAACGGCAATAAGGTGGGAATATTATGAATTATTATTCACTCAATGGATTTTATCGCTTTTTCTCAGTGGTTGGCGGAAGGTGAGAAAAAAAGACCTCCAATCCCTTTCATGGTTGGTGGAGCCTATATATAACGAAAAGTGATACCTTTTCATGCCTTTCACAACATTCTATTCTCTCCCGGTATGCTGATTGATAAAAGTCACAATGTTTTGATGTGGGGAGGCAAGTGGGTGGCAAAAATCACGACGGGAAAGCTCCTGTCTTTTTTTTTATAAAAGGTGGAGAATGAACTCCTACTAACTCCTGTTGATTTCATACGGAAGTGCTGAAAAGGACTCTGATGTCTGATTCCAAATTGTGTCATTCAATGGCATCTATTGTCATGTTCAATCACAATCGCGTTATGTTTGTTTTTACACTGTTATGATCGTTATGATATCAGTATATCTTGGTAAATTGTATCACAAGGAGAACACGTTCCCCATTCCTTTTTTAAAAAAGGGGAAAATTCCAAGAATAAGATGTGATTCAATGAATTTTCCGTTTTGCAAAAAAGATCAAAGATAAAGTAACAATTCAAGGGGGAATTTCCAGCACTTCCAATTTTTCCTCTAAAACTCCCTCACGTTTTCAGCACTTTCTGAATTTTTAGGGGCTCGTCTCCGATCTTAAGGATGGCGGTGATGGATTAACAAATCAGTAAAATTGAAAGATTTATCATAAAAGCTTTACAATATCTGGAAGTTCGATTGATTTTCTTTTAAAAGCTTGTAAGTTCACAAAGTGAGCTTTACTGATTAAAAAGAAGAAGAGCTTTAGAAGAGCTTATGTGAATTGTCAAGACTCATAATTTTAAATTTAGAACTGAATAAAGCCTAATAAAATTGAAGAATACCAAATTTTGAACGTTCCAGGAATTACGAAAGATTCCAGGAAATTTCGAGAATAAAAGCTCTACAAAATTTTCAAATTGTCATAGATTTTTTTTCTTTTTCAAAGCTCTGCGTAATATTTCAATGCCCTGAAAAATCCCTTAAAAAAGCTCAATATGCATTTTGAAAGCTCTCAATCTGTTTGTTACCAAAGCTGATAAATAGTTTCCAAAGCTCGTAAAATTGATAGATAAAGCTCCTAAAACTTTCAAAAACTATTAATTCTTAAAAAAAAAACTTTTAAATTCGATGTAGGTATCAATTAACATTTCCACTCCACTTCCAAATGCGGTCCTCACTTCAAAAAATTGTACATCACTTATATATATAATATCCCCCTAGTATCATTTTATTCTAAATAATTTGTTGCTTTATCTTTTGGTTATTTTAAGAGAAAGAGAGTTGTTGAATATCCCATAGGTTCTTATTAGTAACCAAAAATACTCAACTTTTAAAAGTAACCTTATTCCTCTTGAGAACAAGCTTGAGAATGCAGAGCAAAAGGTGTCCATATTCGCATCACCTCCCCTACTTGTTGATTCTCTAAAAAGAAAGTAAAAGAAATTTTGGTACAACTCATAAATGGAGCATTGCAAGCACTATCAATGCAGGTGTGGGAGAGAGCACTAAAAAAACTTAATGTGCGAATGAAAGTTTAATAAGGGTAACACAGGTGAGAGTAATTAAAAATACGGATAAATTAGGCAAAAAAAAGCTCACGTGCCAATTTACGTAATACAACAATCACCAAAATCAAATTTACCGACGCATTAGTTATTAATGAGACGTGCAAATTGCCACTATTGATTTTCCTTGCTCCATCTCTCCCAACCGCTTTACGTGTTACATTTTTAAAATGGAGCAAAATGTTTCTGAATTATAAATAAAATATGTGCTCAGCATGAAATGCATGTGTGTGTGGTAAAAAATGCACAGAGGATGTGTCATAAAAAGTGCAATGAAATTATTTTCAGTGTTCAGGTGAATGCAAAATAAGGTTGAAAATTGATCAATATATACAGCCGATGCATTGCTGTATAGCCATCAAGCTATCAAAATTGCTTATAAGTAGCAGAGGAATGGACAAAGAGAGTGTTTATAACAATGTCAAGTGTTACGGAGCTTAAGAGTTTCATTGGAGAACTCTTGTGTATCAGAACATGATGCAGAAATTATTTTTCAACATCTCCGGACAAAGGTGCTGAAGGCGGAGTTTTCTGAGACTTGTGGATGTTTGTGATTCTCATGTGTGTCGTCACGAAGGCAAAATGACAGATGCAATTACACCAAATGAAGGCACAGGTGAGAGAAACTCAGAGGGAATCAATATTGAAGAATGGCACGAAATGAATTTTGCACCGTTGAGACTGAAATTCAATCTTTTTCGAAGCAAAAGAGGAATTCCTTACTTGGTGAAAATCACAGCAGAAGCACAACTTTCTGAATAATTCAATTGAGCCCCGAATGAGCGGAAAAGAACACCCCACCCATGGTTTTCTTCTATTTCCACCCTCATTTCTCATCCTCCTATGGGTAATTTTTTTTTCTCTCCCGCCCACGCGAATTCTGCGATGGGGCTGCTCACCTTTTTTTGCACCTTCAACTATCTCACAGTCGAGCGGAAATGCAATCCCCCCGACAGTGGGTTTAGCGGATTCCATTGTGAGATGTGGGAGGGAAAATGGATCACGCCACTTCTTGATGATTTCCCAACACCATTCGTTTTGGGGATTTTAGCGTTTTCTTTTCATTACAAACACGGGAAAGGGGAATTGTGTTGATTTAGATTATACACACCCATTTTACGAATGCAAACTGTTTTAAATTTGTATAAGATTTTTATGAGATATTATAGCAGGAAAAATAGAAAACCATAAAAAATTAAAGGCCTTTATTTAAAGTCAGAAGAAAAGAAAACTACAACGAACCATGAATTGGATTTTTGAGCTTGTGGACTTTAATTCCCTGAGGGTGCAGAAATATTTGAAGAGATTTATAATAACTCGTAACTCGTATTCTCAATAGGGTTTGAGTGACAATAGGGTTTCCCTCACTATAAAATTTTTAGATATTCATCATTTTCTAAATGTGGCCACTCCATTATAACTAGGTCTCTGCGGAGACATTAACAACAAACCTTTCCATTACATAAAATCCATTAAAATAGGAAGTTGTAAAAATTCTACATATTAGTTCTAAAATCAGTATAAAATTGTCCTAAAATTTTGTTAAAGCTACACTCAGAGAAAAGCACACAGAAAAGTCACACATTCAACATTCCCTTGTGTAGAAATGTTGTTCAAATTGCAAAAGTTTCAAAGCTCTTAGATATTTAGTAAAATTATTTCTATAATTTTTATTAAAACACTACTAAAATTCTTAAGAAAATGTTTTGCTATACCTAAAAAAAATAAATCTCAAAAGAAAAAATCTTTTTCATATTCTCAGAAAACTACATTTATGGAAATATAGTCACGAGAAAACTACGAGAGAAATATTATCATCTGGCTCAAAATGCCAGATGATAATGATAAAGCAACATTTCCACAGAGATTGTCTATGCAAAGTTTTGAAAAATCTATCCTCCACAGAAGTATAAATAATATTTGTGGACGAGTAAGAAAAAGTTTAGCAATATTTCGTATTTCTTGTGCTCTCGCGGTGTTTGTGAGAATTATTACCAGCATGACTAGAAACTCTTCAGTCTTCTCATCTGCCCAATTCCGTAGCAAACACCATGAATAAGTACACTTTATGGTTCAATTTTGTAATCTAAAATGAGCAGTGGAGCCGTGAAGCGTGAGCGAAAAAGTTAAAAATTCAATTTTTCCTTCCTTTCATGCGAAAGTGCTGGAACTTTTAAATGTATCCATGGGGATTAAGTTATCTGACCTTATTTCGAATCTTGTTTGACGAATGAAAACATGTACGGGAGTTTCATGTTGCGGTTGCCGTTTTTTCTTCTTCCCAGAGAAAATGGGGTTATTTTAAGAGGATTATCTTGGAGTAGATATATAGAGTGAATATTCCCTTTTAGAATTTTTCACTTTTACCTCAGAAACTTTTGTTATGTGAGGAGAAAAGAGATTTTAAATATTTGCCTTAGAATTCTTGTTAAATTCAATAAATAAATTGTCCTTGAGCGAAATATATACACGGAATTCTTACTATCAGGATGATGGAAATTGATTGAATCACTTTTAAATCTAACCATCCAATGTCGTCTTCTAGATTCTCCCAAAAGGATTTTCTGCACTGGGAGAAAATAAACCCATAAATTTTCTCACACGTCCCCCTTTATAACAGAATCTTAAGACAGTGTGTTGGAGCAACCACAAATCAAGATTGTAAAGACACTGAAAAACACCCCCGAAAACATTGGTGAATATAAGACCTTCACACATATCGGACTCCCTTATGGGGTTCTTCATGAATTGCATATTGAAGTAAACAAACTCATTGACTTCTAGTAATTAAGTAAAATTGCTGATGAAATTGCTTTGAATATCTCAAGAACTAGATTACATTTTTCGGAACAATCTTATAATGAAATTGAATGCTCTTCTGAGTCTCATCATCTAGACTAGATAAACACTTTCTCAAGCACTAGTTTGTCAGAATACTTATCAACATAAGGAATAGTAAATTAAATAATAAATTTAAAGTTAGATACCCATAATTTAATCGAATGTTTTATAAGACTAATACAATTTAATATACAATATACTAATACAATATAATTTTAGTTATGGAATATAATTTTCCAATTCAAGATCCATAAATCATCAACTGGAACATTTTGCAATAATCTATAAAGAACAACTTGTGTGCTTTGATTTTGGAATATCAGCAAAATATTGCCCAATGAGAATAAAAATCAGAAAGAAAGATTTGCAATATGCTGTAGGTATAGAAAAAAGTAAATTTAACAGATGCCAACAGCTGAGAAAAGCAACTGAAAGACGAATTCGAAAAATAAGTGAAGCCGGTGATTCCAACATATAATAATTCTTGAATCGTCATATGAATATGAATGCTTCTGAAATGACATTTTCTATTGGCTCAGCAATATTTTCAATTATAGGAAATTTGCATCACTTTGACCGATTCTGCGTCAAAGCTCTTTCATCACTATTAATTTCCGGGGAGAATAATTCATTAAGTTTCACTGAATCGGCTTTATTGTTCTATCCGTTCTATCCTTAATGAATATTAGGTATAGTTATTCTCGTTATTCACAATCATTTTTGTGTCATAAAGAGAGCACATTTTAATGAAATTCCTTCAATGGCAGTTTCAAAGCAAATCGTTAAAAAAAATTAATTAATTTTTTTCGTATGTTCGTAATATTAAAAAATATGAGCTCTCGGAGAATGTTCAGTTTATCTTTCTATTATGGTACTTATGTATATGAAAAATTTGAGGGCAAAAAATTAATATTTTTTCGGTTTTTCCAACATTTTCACATTTGAGTGAATTGAACAGATATAGGTATGTATTATAGTATCAAAACATCTCTCTGGAATTTCAATGCACACCAAATCGTCAATTTTGAGAATTAAATGGAATGTCTATGAAAGCTTTCACGCAACAACTCAATTGACATTCACAGTCGGAGCTTTTTTTTCATCCAAATGTCTGTCTAGTGATGAAAAAGCCATTGATGTCTCTCTTCATGGTTCATTGTCGATGGACGCAGGACACGTGTCGATGGAAGGCTTTTATGAGGCGCTTTTTCCGCTACCCGGAGACCCCAAAATGAATAATGACCATCCCCTCTGCCCATTTAATTACTCCCAATGGGTCACACTTGTCGTGAGATAGATATGGGCTGTCGTGACATGAAGGCATTTTCTCTGCTATTGCCGACACTTTCGTGCCCTTTTCACAGCAGAGTCTCCGGACTCTTTTCCACCGGACTCCCTTTGGTGGGCCAAAAACGCGTTGAAGCTCTGTGTCATCGAGATAAAGTTCAACATATATACCAAAATGAGCAACGCAGAGAAAAAATGGGAAAATTTCCGTTCAAAAGCGAACTTAATGTGAGCTCGTGTTGCTAATATCAATCCTAAGAATCGCGATAAAGCTTTTTATAGACACATGAAATTAATCAGTTAAAGCTCAATATCAGAAATGAAGATTTTTTACAAACAAATTTGATATCATTTTTTTTAAAGAGTATCAGTATAAGCTCTAAATCTATGCCAAGTTTAATGAATTAAATCGATTAAATCCAATCCATTGAACTGATACAATTTAATAGAATCATTGGCTTTAATAGAAATGCGTTATTCGTGTGTGATGCGAGCTGATAGAAAGAAGTAGAGAAAAGCTGCAGAGCTTTCACTATATCCCTTCATGTTGACGATGAAATTGGAATTCAGTTCATTTGTAAGTTTTTGTGGGATGTATTCTGAAGGCAAACAGATGGAGATATATATATAGCAGTATTAGCATGGCAGTGGAAATATGCTTTTGTTTGTATGAATGAAAGTCACCAGAGCGTAAAGTTAAATATTTCGTGTCGAAATTTATCCATGTTTGATCCATGGCACTATTTTCGATATGGATTCCCTGGGAATTTGTTTAACATCCATTTTTTCCGCTACAGCGCCACTAAGCTCTTTATTTATTTTCCCAACAGCAAAAAAAAACTTTATACAAGAGCTTTCGGGATGAGATTTTACCCGAGAGATTTGAGTGAAAAAGTAAAGGATTTTTTTTAAAGTTTCAACACTTTTCTCCTTCAACTCTGTGCAATTTCTTTTTCATTATTTTTCCTATATTTTCTCAGTTGAGATTTCGGATAATCATATAAAGGGCAGTATGAAGTCGTAAAATTTGGATCTGGCATGCAACATAAAATTTCAAATAAAAATCACAACGAATAAGGAGTCACTCATACATGTCGTTTAACCTATAAATAATCTTGTTTGTGTCAACAAAATGGTCATCCATTGAAAGAATGTCTGAGCGTGTGCTTTTGGGATATCGTCTTTCTTCTCTTCCATCCCTCCTAGACATACATAAAAGAAGGATTTTCCGACAAGAATCTCACTTTAGTCGCCCTTCACACCCAGCCATATTCTCACCACTCATTGTCTCAACATAAATTTAGGATTAGTGCTTTGTTAGCCAAGAAAAGCACACTGGCAGCTTTTACATATGTATAAGAGATCAAGAAAGAGGGTATTACAGATATTTGCGATCAATAAGTTTGAAAATCTGTATTTTTAAAAAACCTTTCAATTTTTTTTGAATATCTCTTACACAAAGACAAACGATTTTGCTACTAGAAATTTTTTATTTTTATTTTTTTTTTAAGAAAATCATTCATTTCTGTGGCTCAGGTGTCTTGTGAATGTGGCTTATGGCATTACTCAGTGAACCGTTATCACATGAAGCAAACTGACCAGAAAACACGGTGGTATTTCTTTTTCGGTTGACGACAATTGAATCAATTTGCCACAGAAAGGATGAATAGGTAACCATTGTCCTCCCATTCAGAGAGCTCGAAATGTTAAGCCAAAAAAACAAAGAAAATGTCAAAGAAAAATCGTGACTGGAAATCCTGTATTGCATTTCACATCACGACATATGTCTCTTTTTGACTAATGAATCCCTGAGAATGGCATTCCGTGGCACCTTAAATAAAACTCCTCTTCAGCATGAAAAGACAGAAAAGGAGGCGAAAAAGTAGAACAGCATTAATGATAAAGTTCCAAACTGCCTTTACATACAGCATTTCACCCTGGGAAAACTTGTGTGCCATCTGTGGGAGTTCGGCGGGTGACAGGTGTTGTGTGGAGAGACTCCATAAACAATAAGAGACATTTCAGTGCTTTTTGAGATGCTCAGTAATTCAGGAACTCGTGTGAGCAACTGCCGTAAACCGCAGTTACTGCACAAATTATGTCCACTCCAATAAGAGTGGAAAAGAAAACAGAAAACAATTAGTGGCAGTCAGTTATTTAAGAAAAAAACTTAAAACCTTTCTCAAAACTGAACAACTTAACATTTATTTTCTTTTAAGCACTAAAAACATTAAATTTTCCATTATGTGTTCCAAAACTTTTGTGAGTTTCATTTATCTGTAGGGGAGAAAGGGGCTAGATTAGGCAGGAGCTGAATTAAAACAATATTTCACATGACAATATTTCTGCCAATAAATTCTTACGATTGGAAACGATTAAATCGCATTTAAAATTTAAATTATCGCCTATGCAAAATAGATGAAAATTGAGCAATGTTAAAAAAAAAGAAATGCCAAGTTTAGACTTGACGAAGTGCCCCGACACGTTGCGTTTAGGGAACAGGGAGTTAGTGGGAAACCAGTTTAGGATCGTATGAAATTCAAAGACCTTTCAAATGAATACCCACATGATAAGATTAGGATTCCAGAACAACTTCCGGATTAAAACTGGCTTAAACCCGGATTAAGTTTAAAATGGTTTAATATTGTAGGAAATTCAAAGACCTTTCCATTGAGTACCCACATGATGGATTTGGGGCGAGTAAAAACCTTGAAAAGAGAATTTCAAACATTCGACCTTGAAAAACAGACGGAATGTATGGAGGTCATTGGCATGTATGAACGAAAAGTGCGTCTAGTGAATCTACAAAACATATGTGAAAATGAAAAAAATCGTTAGAGCCGTTTTCGAGATATACCAAAAAAACATGTCTTTATAGGGGATAGGGGGGCTTTTTAGAAAAATGAAGGGCCTGGTCCTGATCCGACGGTCGACTTTAGGGGGGGGGGTCCCCCATAGACCCGAAATCTCTATCTGCAACCGTTTGGCCTCCAGGGCGGTACAGACGGAGAAACGGAGAAACATTTGGATTCCAGGGGTGGGATTCCACTACAAAATGAAATTTTCACGTGAAAACAAAAATGAAAATTTTGACCATGATCCTAGAAATTGATTCGACTATCGATGAATTTTTAGAGTATATTATTCATCTGTGGTTATACTTTTCATTACGGTAGGTCTATTACGGTGAAACAAGGAAGTTCTCGGCCAAAATAGGTCTGTAGGCTTAGGCCCTTTGTGCCCCGCATACACTTGGGGCTTAGCCTAGAAGACTTAGGCCCTTTAGGCTCTTTACACACATGGGGTTTAACCGAGAGAAGGTTTAGTCAGTTTATAGCCAATGGCAGTTCGTAGACACAATAAACACGGCTCAGCATTTAGAAAACAGCAATTTAGATTATTGCCGCACTGAAATTGTCATTGATTGAACTGTTTTCGGCTTTAAACTGACTAAACCTTCTCTCGGTTAAACCCATGTTTGTAAAGGGCCTTAACGACCAGACTAGGAGGATTTCAGAGGAATGACGGATGATAAAAAGAG
>CAKKOB020001401.1:4619-22880 GCA_918844115.2 Phlebotomus perniciosus | reverse complement strand
GAGATCTCTAGAAGCTTTATTGCTACAAAATTTATTTGAGAAGTTTGTGACAGAAAAGGAGAGTGAATTTAGTAAAAAAGAGTTGAAAATTGAAGAAACAAGTTTACTCCATCAACCAGATTGAGATAAACTGGAAGGAATCTAAATTCCGTCATTCGAGCCCGATTGAAATAATCTTTTTACATATTAAGGTGGATGGAGCCGTCTTCATTAAGGAGTTTAATTCTTAATAAAGACTGTGCGGGTTGTGTGGTTTCCGGGGCTTGGGGTGAAACTCTGGTAGTCCTTGGGCTTGGGAGCGCATACCACGGAAATCCAAGCTGAAATCTTTGCGTTGATAATTGCAGATAGTTGATTAGGCAGAAGAATTTGACCAACAAATGCATAGCTTTTGTGTTGGACGGTAGACTGTCTTGGAAATACTGTGAAAGATTGCAGGCGGTGGGATGCCCTGAGGTCACATCGCGGTTATGTTTAAAATAATTGTTGACTGAAGTTGACTGATATTTCAAGTCAAATATTTCCTACAAAGTGCAAGGTGTTCAAACTAATGGCGGTGACTGTTTTTAATTTCACTTCATCCTCAAATATTATACCGAATCTAGGAGAGTTAACTATGGCAAAGACACCTTGTCTAGTATCTGAAAACAAACGGGATTTACTTCCGAAGGATTTACATCCTTGCGTGTAAGAAGGAAACCAATTGGTTCTAAAGTAAGAGAAAGGCGTTAAAAAAGTTCGTTACCTTTTAAAAAATGTATTACTATTTCAGTCAAATCTCTTACAAATTCGTAAATTGTTTTGTTTTTTGCGGGGATCCTTGAGATTTCCTGAACTCCAAAATGTCTCTAAATTATGATCTGGAATTCTTGCGTGAAGTTAAGGGTTAAACAATTTTAACTTTCCCTGGTTGTCTCTTCTTTGATGTCCAGTATGGATAACACAAAAGGTGAATGTTTAATAATTTGTCCTTTCATGGGGACTCACTTGATTCCTATCAGATATAAAGCGTTGATGTTTTCTCCGGTAACTTTTCCCACTTTGTGAGGGTTCGACGAGATCAAAGGAATAAATTTGAAAGAGTTTTGAGTGTTTTCATCTTATTTATTTCTGAATGAATAAAATAACATTGCATTTTATTACATTGTACAATAATTTGATAGAATATAGATTAAAAATAAAAACAATTATCTCTCAAATTCATCTCCACTTTTCCCATTCGTTTTTTTTTTCTCCTTTTTGCTTAAACGATATTTTTCTCATCATGTCTATCTTATCTCTTGCATTGGAGTGTTGAATTTCATCTTAAGCACAAAATTCATCGCTGTTGCTTTTTTCAATTATTTTTTAGTTTTATAAGAAAAAAAAATATTCCACTCAAGATTTTTTTTCCTCTAAAATTTCCCTTATAAGTAATAATGTAGATTGTTTTCTTCTCTTCTTCTTTCTCTGCTTCAATATACTCTTTGTAACTCTTTGTATCGTCTTGTTTTTAATGTACACAACAGACACACAGGCTGATTAAAATTTGAGGGGGAGAAATATTTACCACAATTATTATCATGAATTACACAATACTTGAGTTTTTGTTTTTATTCTTTTATTTCTCATTTTAAACTTTTTATCTCAAATTGGTAAATCTCGTATAATTACAATTTAAACTTTTTTCTTTTCTTTTAAATAATTACAATTATAAGTACAAATGCCATTTATTTAAAACCACATTTAGAGACATTTTTTTCTTCTTATTTCTCCCTTATTTTGAAATTAATTTAACATATATATAGTTTTTTTTTTTTTAATTGTTACTTATGAAAGAACAAAAATAGTCAAAAATGGGTTTTCTTTTCTCAACAAGATTAATCTTTTCATTTAATTTATAATTTTTCTTTAACACATAAAAATGTTAAACTTTTTCAACACTTATAGGTCTCAAAATGTAGATTTTGCGTGTTTTTTTTAATATTCTAAAAATCTATTTCTTGAATATTCGAAAGAGAAATTCATTGAGACATTTTTTATTCACCTTTCCCAGCATAAAGCATAATACAGATTTAATAAATTGAAAAATACGTTGTGGAAAGATTTCGGCTCTGTTCCTGTCGTTTCCCATTTTTTTCAATTTTTTTTGAGTAATTATTAATTTAAAATAAATCACCCCACTAGCTATACATAATTTGGGCAAATTATTAATTTTTACTTTCGATGCTGATGATGTTGTGGAATAATTTATTGGCTTTTATGTTCCAGTTTATAAATTTTGCCCATTTTCTCGTTATTTATGCTTCCCTTTTATTCTCTCTGTTTTTTTGTTTTATTAATTTGTGCGCATTATTGATTGTTCACCAGGATGTGAGTCTCACATTCAATTTTCCCGGATAAAAGAGGTGAATATTGATTGTTTCGGAGAGAAGAATCATATTAAAGAGTTCAATTGTTAAAGTTTTCAAGAGGAAAACAGCTAGAACACAAGCGGATCTTTTAATAAAAAGAAAATTTGAAGGGATGGCGCTACTATCTGGGAGAAGACTTACTGCAAGCTGTGAGAAATGCTGTCACTTTTCGTAACAACTTAACTGTCAAAATTGACAAACATGACGTTAACACTTCATTGACAATCAGGACAGAGATCGCGGTTTCAGATGTTTCTAACCAAGATGTTGCGTATTTAATCGCATTTTCTAATCGTAAATCATCAAATTTTCACAAAATATCAGTTCTTTTAACATTTAAGAATATTTTTAAAGAATTTTCCGGAAAAACTCAACCGAAGTTATTCAACAAAATGCCGTTCAATCGAATCACGAGCCTTCAAGTATTGAAAAGCTCCTGTCTCTCCATCGAGCAGCTTTCCTTGCTCTTCTATTGAGTTTTTCCAGGAAATTTTTATTTTATATTCTTCAAATATAATGCTGAAAACACACCATTTCGATCGGTATAATTTCGATTGATCTAAATTGTATTTCTCATTTCTTCGCCTATGTATCGCATAAGTCTGTCTCGTTCTTACTCATAATCCAAATCTAA
Source organism: Phlebotomus perniciosus (assembly GCA_918844115.2). Classification (NCBI taxonomy): domain Eukaryota; kingdom Metazoa; phylum Arthropoda; class Insecta; order Diptera; family Psychodidae; genus Phlebotomus; species Phlebotomus perniciosus. The sequence continues at coordinate 19,853 of CAKKOB020001401.1, read as the reverse complement.
AATCTAAATCGAAATTACTGTGTAAAATTAGCTCAGAGCAAATTTCGACTGATGAAAAACTGTAATACCGACAGATTTCATATGGCAACACATGTTGCTGAATACGCTGAATTCGATTTTGACAGCACAGAAAAAGAAAACAAAGCAATCATGGACGGAGGAAAAACGCGAAAAACTCATTAAATTGGTGAGAAGTGAGAATCTATTTGGTGTAGCATCTAAGAACCATCGACGAACGGTCGAAGAACAAATTAAGTGGCAAATGATCGCCTCAGAGTTGGGCTTTACAGGTTATTAAGTGACCCAAACTCTCCCTCGCCGGACAGAAAGTTAGCAACCCGTTTTCAGGAATAATGAAGCTTCACAAGACATTGGTGTTCTTCTTCGGGAAGCTGATGAGTTGTGCAGCATTGACATAGTCTCCAGCTCTGCACGGGATTCCGAAGAAGTGTCACGAGCTGAGACTTTCGAAGAGCTTCATCAACCAATTCCTCACACTTCAAGAAATTTCAGAGCTCCACGAAACATTACCATTCCTTAACCGTCAAGGAAGTCAGGTTCAGGGGGCCGTTCTACAAGTGCTTTTCATGGTGAAACTTCTCCTGCCTGACCAGGAAGAACTCAAAATGTGGACAATACGAAAATTTGATTGTTTTGTAAACACGAAATGATTGACAGTTACGCGAATTCAGCGATTTAAAATACAAATTCAGCAACCTAAATTGTTTAAATCTAAATGGTGTGTTTTCAGCATTATCAACAAAGATTGAATTTATAGGTACCTATCGAGATTATTAAATTCCATCAACAATTTGAACTGGCAAAAATAAACATCTTTACTCACTTGCATTATCCTCTCTCTCGAAGACAAATAAACAAAAAAGATGAAAAAATGAAATATGTAAGTATCAGATTTGTTTTACCTTCATTTTTGGGTTTTGGGTAAATTATTTTTTTATTAGCAATTAGAAAATGGTTTTCTAATCACAATCAGACATTTCTGAAAATGTGAGATTTGTCATTGGACTTTCCAAAGAAAATAATTCAATAGATTATAAATTCGTTTTTGTTTTAAAACAGCTGTCAAACTGTCAAAATTTTCGGAAACATTTTTTGTTGGGGTAAAAAAAATGGCGAATTGTCAGTGAAATTTTCGCCGACGAGCTTTCTCGCCGTGCTGCCATTGTTTTTAATCCCGGAAAGTTGGCCGCCCTGAACGCGATATCAAGTGTCAATGGGAAATGTGTGTGTTTTCGACGAGAAAAAGTGCACCCACTTGCAATAAATCGCCCCCTGAATCTTTAGTAATCACCAGCTTCAGTCTCAGCAGTGGAAGGGGCAAAGAATGAGGTGAGAATTCAAGATACTTATTTGTTTTCTTTGCAAATAACAAATAATTCATTTCTGTGTTATTTGTAGATAATGTTCAACAGATCCTGCCGCGAAAGTGCGTGGAGTCCCTTGGCAACGCAGCAACTGCGTCTCCGGAATCTCGTTCAGGTGACTTCCGGGCGGATCAGATGCTCACAGGAAAGCAGGATCTATTTCACGCTGCATCTGTCCGCCATGTCCGCCCCCTTCTACACCAGCGAGAAGGTCGAGAGTGGCGACGAAGCCACTTGGCAGGAGATCCACAGTCCAACAATCCTCAAGTCATCCGCCAGATCCGTCTGCATACGGATTTGGCAGCACGATCTCAGCGGAGACAAGTCAGACAATGACAAGCAAGTCATTTTCTGGGGCGTTTACTTCTCCGGATTGATTCAGATTGACGACGCGGCGAAACTCCGCGAGAATTGTCTAGTTTTTCACATGCACGGCTGCTGTTTTACAGCTGCCGAGAGTATCAGTGAGAATCCCGAGGGTGATACTAAATTCCTGACCATTGAGAATGGGGGGAGTCCCATGAAGCGGGCAGTGGAGGTCCTGAAGCGTCGCTTCCTCTTCCAAAAAGTCCCGCCAAGTGATGTTAGCGAGAGCTACAACATCTTCAAGCTGCTCTCCCTGCAGCAGAAACAGCGTCAGTTGAAGAATAAACGTGAGAGCTCAAAGGAGCTTGTGGATAGGATTTCAGTGAAGAGTCCGGCGTGCCTCAATCTCAGCCTCATAGCCAACAGTGCCGTGTTCCAGCCGCAACGACGGAGTGTAGGAATGGGAAGGCAATTGACGCGTCTGCTCAATCAGCAGCCCGAGCGTCCCGATCCGGAGGTCATTCTGCAGGCGCAGAAGTTGCGTCAGAAGATCGAAGTGGCCAAGTTTCGGGCGCGTCTTCTGGCCGCCGAACGGGATCGTGCGCGGACGCACGTGAGACAGCTGGAGGGCGGCTTGGGACGATTGTGTGATACGAACATTGAGACTGAATCGTGGCTGATGACCATGTACAGGAAGCTGAGTCGCGAGAGAGATGACTTCCTGCAGCGGAAGGTGGCGTGCGCGGCCAATCACGATGCCTACGACTCGGTGAGGACGCAACTGACCAAGAGACGACAGCATCTGCTTAGAGAATTGAGCGATATCTACAATGTGAGGCAACATGAGGGAGGATTCTATACCATCAATGGGATCTCCTTGCCAGACTCTGAATCATTCACGGGAACAATTCCGGCGATGTCGGTGAGCGTGGCGCTGGGATATGCAGCTCATGCTGTGCAAATGTGTTCAGTGATCCTCAATATCCCGCTCAGGTGAGATTGATTTTAGTTGGGTTTTGAAAAGGGTGGGTTTAGAGACCTTCTGTTTTGTCTCCTTTGTGGTGGATTTTATCACTGGAATTCTGTTGGACAACAAAAATATTTGCAAATATTTCTCTTATCAATTTTAAGAGGCAGCTCATATTTCTCATTAGCTCATACTCTAATCATTGAAGCTCTTTATAGGAATCTCACAAGATCCTTGTTAGATCCTACAAGTTAAACAACTTTTCTTTTCTCTTATTCCATTCAAAATGTCTAAATCAGAGTTTGTATCAATAAGTTCTGCAATGATTGACCCCTTTTGAAAACCCATTATTTGCAAATTTCAAATAGACAGCGGAATTTTATCAAAAATGTCTTGTCAAATATTTTTATTTATTGTTCTTTCTCTTCACAGAAATCCAATCATAATGGATGGCTCGAGAACCAAAATAGTAGACAATATTAAGGTTTTAGCTGACGCGGATCGAGTGTAAGAGATAAGCGAAGAAGAGAAGAGAATTGAGGCCAGAGATCTGATATGTTTGCTTTGCACGCTTTTCTTGTAGATTTCCACTCTATTGCCGAATAATGCCGCCGCCGGATGTGACACAGTACGCGGTGTTTCTGCTCAATCAGAACATCGCTCAGCTTCAGTTTCAGCTGGGCATCACGAAGAGGGATTTGAGGGCAACGTTGGCCAATTTGATGCAACTGACCAAGAATGCGACGCTTGAGATGTTCAGTGGGAAGCACAGCCTGGAACTGCCCACGCAGAATCTCTCCAACTATGGCTCTTCCGTGGAGATTAATGTCCCTGTGAATAGGAATTTTACCAGCAATAATGATGTGCCCAAAGGACACAGGTAAGGAAGAATTTTGTAAATAGGGAGAGACTTGGAAATTATAAATCTTTTTTTTATTTTGCAGAATATCTCGATCAATGGACAACTATCGGGACGATGAGATGTTTCGTGATTTCAAAAATCACTTTATGTCAGATCCTGTGCTGTATCGCAAAGGAAAGTGATTTTGAGGATATTTCGTGTAATTTATATTGGGATAAAGTAATTAAATGCAGTTAAACCGCAATTACGACTGCTGTTTCTTCAAAGGATCTTTGAGGTTGAAGAAAATCTATTTTGATAAGTTTTATGTTGAAGGGAAATAAGAATACAATTCAATGGGAAAAGATCTATTCTGGAATTCGTCTCAAATTATCTCATCTTACCCTTCTTGGTAAGGTAAGAGAAAAGATCGTCCTTAATAACTCCTACACCCACTATTTCGGTTCTGTTCAGATCGTTCAGATTGATAAATCAAGTAAAACTTGCATGAAAACGTTTCGTTTTGATTACTTTTAGTGGACGGAGCCTGTAAACTTTGCCCGTACAAGTAGATTATTCCGAAGATATAAGTACTTAAAGTATTTTATTGCCACAACACCAAAATGGCAATACTGAAATCCAAATATTTCTCTGATTGTCCGTCTTTTACCGCCCAGGAGGCCAAACGGTTGCAGATAGAGACTTCGAGTCTTCGGGGACCCCCCCCCCCTAAAGTCGACCTTGGGATCAGGACCAGGCCCTTCATTTTTTAATCTTAATACTAATACGAAAACAATAATATAAAGCCCTTCCCACCTAGTTCTGCGAATTTGATGGAAAAAGAAAAAAATTGTTTAAAAAAAAATGTTTTAAAATTAAAATGAGTAAATATCTTGAAAAGATGGAGTCTGTTGGTGGGCGGTGCAAAGTTTCCTTTGGGGCTTGTGGGAGTAAAACTTACAAGCTATTCCTACTGAAAGAAATAGACAATGGAAAAAAGATCTAATGCAATATTTAAGGGCCCCGACAGACCTGTACTTAATGTTGAAGATTAGCAGCTTAAACGAGGCTCTGACTGTATTCTGTACGGATCGCGCTTGGCCTAAGCACCAAAACAAATGGCTAATGCAAAGTCTCTTGTTAAACGCAGGTCTAACGGAGCCCCGTTTTACCTGCTAATCTTCCATGCCAAGCGCAAGTCTTTAGAGGCCCTAACTTAATTCTTTGATTTGAAAATACCAACCGACAAGAATTTTGTAAGGGACTTAATTTGAAGTTAAGTCCGATGAAAAAGTAATTAACTGACATAATAGATACTGGTTTATAAACGCCTAATCTTTCTACACAGCCTTTAGACGTTAATCTCCTTCAATAGACTAACCGCTAACCCTCACTCAAGTTAAGCTTATGCAAAGCAATAAAGTCTTAAAAATTCAGAAAATTGTAGGTACCTACAAGATCCAAATTTATCAAATGAAACAAGAGAAGTGTTCAAAAGACTAATAGGAGACAATAAAATCATTCTTCTTTAGACACTACTGGTACTCTGATAACTTGGGTGAAGATATTGCTGGCAAATTTAAGAGATAAGGTTCAGATATAGCCTTTATAGGTGTTGAACTAGTACTCGTAGGGGTCTGCATTGATGACATTGAATTATCTTTTAGTCCAAGAGTTTTCAGTAGGTCTTTTCACGGGGCAATGGTTAAAAAATTCCTATTTATACAAGAACATTTGCAATCAATAGGAACATGAGGGGTAGAGGAGGAGACAGTAGAATAATATCTTTGTGACTGCCTTCATCTTTGCATGCAACATGGAAGACTTTCATAAAGACAAACTTATTATCGAGAAGATGAGAAATATTCATCCACGAATTTTATTCAACTTCTTAAAGTCGATAAAGAATTTACAGTTATAGGCAACACAATGGTCCAAATAGCCTAGTCAATCCCCGTAATAATGCTATCGTCCCTCCTATCTAATCAATTCATTCATCATTTTAATAATAACTCAAAAAAAAATGATGAATGAACTCTTCGGTTAACGGACTCCTGCGGACTCCGCACTAAATGTGCGTAAAATGATTTTGAATACATTGTGACCGTTAGAGCCATTGAAAGTGTTCCCATCCGGGACGCATGCCTGGCGGCTGGTGGAGAGTCTCTAACAATTCCCAAAGTACTCCTCGCCAGACAATATATTCACCTCAATAGCCGAGTCCGACACTGTCTCGCGTCATGAACAAGTGTCATATTTGATAGTAGATTTTTTATACTGGCGGTACAAATAAGTTGGAATATTTTCGTGCTGCCTCAGATAAAATACCTGTCTCGCCACGAACACGCAAAAGTGCCGCCGAATTGAGTGATTATTGCACATTTCAGTGAAAACTATGCAAAATCCGTGGGTGGAAAGTGACTGGGAGTGAGTGTAACTGGGCAGTGGAGGAAGGAGGGAGAAAAAACGGGACGAAAAGACGAAGAATGTAGCTGATAGGAAGGCTCAGCCCAGAAAATTTTTCACTAGTGAACCACTTTTTGAGTCAAGGTGACAAAAATTGACACGTAAAAATTGATGTTTTTGTCTTGCTTTTCAATTTGGAGTCTCTCAATTTATGTGGCATTCACCTTGAATAAAAGGCGTGAAGTGAATTTGTGTCATATGAAGAGGGAAAAATCACTCTTGTTGGTCAAAAGAACTATCAAAATGATTTTTTTCTGCTAGTCGTGAAAGACAAACCATCGCAAAATTTTATGGATGGCTCTTATATGTCTGTTGGAGCTCTCATTCGATTTTATAACATTTGCTTAGCAATCAATTTAATGACTTTGTCATATTTCGTCATCGTTCCAATAAAAGAGTGGACGTCTGAGGAGTCCATCCACTTTGATCAGGGGAAGTAAATAAACAGAGACACCAGACATCGTCTTCTTAGCAGGAGAGCTTCTCTGATAAGGAATGGCTGGTATTTTGTTTTGAAAATTTGTTTAAAGGGCAGGCTATTTTCATTTAGAAAAAAAGAAAAAATATTGAAATGTTGCGGATCAATTGGCAAAATGATTTCGAATGGAACAGTCTAAATCTAAAGTCTATTTTTAAATTATTGCCTGGATATGTGTTGCATGATTATGTATATTACATAATTATTTTGAATTATTCGCACTTTTCAAAATATGGAATCAATTTGTTCATAATTTACATAACTTTTATCAAAATGAGGAGTTAAGAGTTAATTAATAAGTTCAACGTGACTGCAAAATTTTCTTTTGAACTTCTATTGGTAACCAGTCATTTAATAGATTGTATAATTGCGCTTGATTGATTGATCAACTGAAATGGAATGTATTTTGTGAAGAAGCATGACTAAAAAATCACAAGAAAACTCTCAAAAGAAATTGTGGTAATAAAAAACAGTGCCACAATCGTAAAAAGTGTTGAGACGCCTCGTGATGATAAGTGATAAAGGCACGTGAAGTGAGTAATCAGCCTATTTCAAATGATTTGCCAATCAAATTTTCCACCGCATTGCTCAATTTGCAGTTATCTTGGCTGTATTTTGGCGCTCAAATAAAAAGAAACGCATAAAGGAGCTGTAATTTAAGACTTTTCAAGAATATGTAAATGGAAAAGTACTTTGTCGTCGTGCAATCTCCTCGTGGTGCAAAAAAAACCCAAACCTCGCGAGTGGAAAATTGGATTCTTTTGGCGAGTCTCGGTTAATTGATTTTTCAGTCTTCATTTCTCACTGATTCAACTGTATAATTTCGCGTGTTTAAGTTTGTTTGCATTTTTCATAAAACCGCACAGCAGGTAGACTTTTTAAATTAGCATAGGTTTTTACAAAAAAAAAAACGAATTATCAATGAAACTTCTGGGTTGTGAGTTTTGTGTCTGGTGATGTTTTTTGGGATTTCCCAGTTTAAATTTACTTCATGTTTCTCTTCAAATATCTATTCTAAAAAAAAAGACAGAAATTGTGGATCCAAAAGGCATTTGACTTCCAATTGAACAAACAAGCTGCATGTTTTCATAAATCGCTAGGTACAGGTTCAAATCCCAAAAATACCTTTTTTCTTGTGTTGTCCTTTTTTCTTTTTTTTTATTGAATATCTATTAAAATGCCTGTGAATACCAATTTAAACCTCTGAAACACATTTTTTAGTGCACTTACGCTCAAATCTATGAACAAGTTATGTCCTGATAATTAAAGCAATAATTTACAGATAAAGCACTTTACAGGTTTTTAGAGTTTCTAAAAGATTAAAAGAAATGAGTAAGAAAAAAATGAAAAGAATAAGAAAAGAGTGATTTAAAGGGATTACCTGTAAAAATAAAGTTTTTATCGGTTTTTATCAGAAGAGATCCTCGGCGTATTCTAATGATTCTGATTAAAATTAAAGGCTAGGCCCTTCTTGACTGTCCTACATAATTAATTAACGGACAACCTTTGGTCACTTTGAAGAAGAATAAAAATGTTCTATTGGAGAAATGGGAGAAATAAAACTGTTATTTATTTTTACAACAACCTCACTACATAATATATAACGTTAAACAACCCAAAATAATCTCATGCAAGGAAATATTTATTGACGAACGCTCATGGAGAAGTAGAAAAAAAAGCTTTTCAAGTGATAACATGTAGCACTGTTTGATATGTTGTTAGCTCAAATTACAAATTAAATTGTGTATCCTGCAGAGATCGGACAAGCATTTGAGCTCCGACTGCAAGATTATTAACAGAGTCACATTGAAATTGAGCACCTTTTGGATATTATTAATAATGCCAGTGATAAGAGACCTTATCGTGTAGTGGGGATTTTCTCCCTCAGTTCGTCAATTACAACATTGTACTGATGTTGCTACAATATGTTGCTTCCTCTTTCAGCTTTCAGTGATAAAGTCAATCACATTTGGATGAGGTGTTAGGGTGCATTTGGATTACTCAACCAGGAATCTATTGCTCACCAGCGAGAGATTATAATAACTTGTAGGTGCCACAATGGGAAATTCGAGCACAAAACTAGCGGAGAAATGCTCATTGTTGACGAAGGACGAGGTACCACTTGTTGCCAGCTCCTTCAAGTTAGTCAGCAAGAATTCAGATCGTATCAAAGAGGATGACTTAATGGTAAATAATGCGTTAAAAGGTGTTGATTTTATGAGTCTATTATTTATTTGTGATGGCTATTTCAGAAATTCTGGGGCTCCCAAATGGATCCCCGCTTAGCTCAGTACATAACAAACTTCCTCTTTGGCGCTCTCGGCTCCCGTTCATCAGTTGTGGAGTTTCAGAAGTTTGCCGAATTGTATGTGTACTGCGTGAGAGGATCTGTGGATGAACGAATATCTGTTTTATTAACATGTTTGGGCCACTCGGGCTCTGAGTCGGCCGATATTGCTTATCCGCTAATCAAGGAAGTGAGTATTTTGATTTATTTTTCACCAATTAATTGCTACCAGTGGCGTAGTAAGGTTCAAGTTGCCCCGGGCGGTAGCCAGAAGTTCACTCCATAATTTTATGCAAAATTTTTAGACCTGGGTGGAGGCGAATAAAAAATGGATCCATGCAGAAATTTAAGAAAATGTTAAGCCTAAGATAGTTGGGAGTATAATAATAATTCAAATTTCCACAGATTCCCTCAAATTTCTAATAGCGCTTAACGCGTATCTTTAAGCGCTTCGCGCTTAACAATTTAACAGTTCAGGGCTTTTGAAAGAAACTGATAAGGATTTTAACAGAATTTTTATACGCAAAGTGCTTTTAATATATTTAGGGGAATTTTAGTAGAATTCTTCGGCACAAAACGCGTTTAATATAATAGAAATTAAAGGACAGTTTTAAGAAAATTTTAAGCGCTACGCGCTTAAATTTTTTTACCAAAATTCCCACGTCCGTTTGATCTCTTAAATCAAACAAAAAGTTTTACAACCAAAAGAAAAAATATGATAAATTTCTGTTACCAGGGGCGGAGCGCCCTTTCTGCCCCCCATTTTTACGCCACTGATTTCTTCTATTTTTTCAACTTTTTATCGCTCTCCAGTACGTGGAAGCTGTTGTTAGTAGCTATATGAGAGCTTTGCGGCTCGAGGCTGGTCCTCGCTTCAAGTCATGGGAGTCCAAGGGATTCCGCATCATAAAGGAGTGCATCCAGAAGTTGGCAGACAGTCTTGTGTTCGATGTGGTTCAACCTGGAACGCAGAAAGTCACGAGAACTGACGCTGAGAGATGGTATTTGTCGAAAAATGTTTTTTCCGTTGTCCTTGCCACAGGGATTATCTTCTCCTTAATTATATTCTATTTTTAGGCTTCAATCAAATCCGACCTTTCTTAAAATGCTAGAGCATGTTTTCTCCCATCTGTATAACTATCGAAGCACGAAAAGTCCTCAGGAGGAGCCAATTGCCGTGCGTAAATCTCTAGTCAGTGAATCTGCAATGTTGCCATTCTGCGAAGGATTGGAATATGTGCCAGACTTTCCCGCCACAACGGATATAACACAAATTCTCTACATCAATTCCAATCTTCCGACACAGCATCAGGACAAATGGAGATTTCTCTTCTCATCAGAGATTCACGGGGAGAGTTTTTCCACGCTACTGGGCAGAATAATGGATCAGGGTCCATCTGTGATTATAGTTGAAGACACAAATGGTTATGTTTTTGGTGGATTTGCCCCAGCTTCGTGGTGTTTGAGTGCAAACTTTGCCGGAAATGACTCAACATTCCTGTTTACGCTGCGCCCCAAGATGAGATGCTTCGAGAGCACCGGGTACAATGATCACTATCAGTATCTCAATTTGCACCAGCAAACAATGCCCAATGGATTGGTGAGACTCTTCCTCTATTTGCTTTTAATTTCAGAGCAATTATTTATAATTATTGTAATCTTGCAAATGATTACCCGCAGGGAATGGGCGGCCAGCACAACTACTGGGGGCTCTGGCTAGACAGCGAATATGGCTATGGGGAGAGCTCAGAGTCTTGTACGACTTTCAAGGGATACTGCCAGATGAGCGCTAATAAGAAGTTCAAGATTAGAAATGTAGAAGTCTGGGCGGTTGGTGAGAAGCCATCAACTGAGTCGGACGATGAGGTAAATTGAAATTAATCTCTTGTAACTTGGCAGTGGATTTGGGAGATATTTCCGAGAATTTCGTGAAGTAGATGGTAAATTTTCTTTCCAAAAAATAATTGCCTTTTTTGACCTTTTTATTGTGTTTTTTTTGGATTCTGATAAGCTATTTTTTAACGGAAAAATATGTATTGGTCCCACGATTAATCCAATCGATATCAACGATTGTTTTCCTATTCCTTTGCGGATGTTGAAGATATATAAGAGATAAGCGACATTGATAACTCAGACAACCCTGGCATAATTTTTCTTTAGAGATTCTAGAGTGCAAATATAATGAGATTAAATGCATATTTATACCTACAGGTTTCAGAGAAGAGTCCAGGCCGATCAGTTTTGCAAGGAAATGCAGAAACGAAGGCAATTTTGGAGATGGCAGGAAAGAGGCAATATTCCGAAGGTATTCGTGATGAGTTCTTTGAGTAGTCACCGAGTAGATACAATCTTAGCTCCCAATCCCCTCCTTTTACTTATACAACACTTAAGACACACAATTTCCTGTTCAGTAATCAATTTAAAGTTTGCAGCGTTGAGTCGATGCGAGAGCATAATTCTAGTAATTTATTAAGTAATTGTTAAGCGTAGCTAGTATTTTGCTCTTACATTATATTTTTCTTTTATACAATTAATTCTTTTGAGCTGTTTCAGCCACTTTAAAGTGATTATAAATTGCTGAAACTATACTGAAAGTTGATAATTATCTGGTAAGAAATATCGTGAGTAGGTAATAATTTACACTAAAGGTGAGAATAAATTGAAAGCCATACCAAAGAATAATGTATCAATCATGTAGAAAAACAAAAATTGTAGATGAGAAAATTTTTCAAAAAAAAAGGTTTTTGGTTTTTTGTTCCCATCTCAAAGTGATTCTCCGGACACTTGAGGACGTAACGAATAGTTGTCTGTCCTTTCTTTTGAGAAAAAAAAATATCTATTATATATATATGTCGCAATGTTTCAATCTTGTACCAGAATCGCACATAAACAGACTGAATAATTTATACACTTAGAGAAAAAATCGTGTGTAATCCCCTGATTGTGTCCCTTAAACGTGCTTGGAAATATTCATCGATGTAGAACTTTGATAAATTCTATACCAAAACTAATGGGAATCATTGTTACTGTTAGTTACAGACTTTTTAAGTTTTCTATTTTAAACACCTTTCGCAATAGACTTATTTAGGTAATGCAATTTTATAAAATTACTTTGCGAAAAAAAAATTTTTGGAAAATAAAAATTTCGAAGATCTTCAAGTAGATGCGATAAGTGTAATGGTGCTGTCATACGGCAATAGTTCTTATGGTGCGGTCACATGGCAATATTTCTGACAACAGTTTCTTACGGTTGAAATCGATTTAATTGCATTTTCCTCATCAAATTTCCACTCATATCTAGTCTGTTCTATATTTAGGAAGAATCTCTATAAAGAATTTTCCGGAAAAAACACGATAGAAGTGTAAAAAATTCAGTTTAATCGAATAAGTAGATTTTAAGTACTGCAAGAAGTGTTTGTAAGCTCCTGATTTGATTGAACGGCATTTTACGCACTTATATAGAGTTTATCCGGAAAATTCTTTTTAGAGTTTGATAATTTTCCACTGGAAAATGCAATGGAATCGTTTTCTACCGTATGAATCTGTTGACAGGAATAATTACGTGTGATAACACCATTACATTAGTTTCTTACATTTCAGTGCTATTTAATTGCATTTTCCAATGAAAAATCATAAAATTTCCACCAAAAATCAAGCCATTTTGCATTTTTGAAGAATATTAAAATGGAATTTTCGGAAAAACTAGATAGAATAGCGAATAACTATCGTTAAATCGATTTTATGATTTAAGAGCTCTTGATTTGACTAAACGACAACATTCACTGTTCTATTGAATTTTCCGGGAATAATCTTTTTATTATTCCCCAAAAATGTAAAAAAGTAGATATTTGGTGAAAATCTAATGATTTTCCATTGGAAAATGCAATTCTTTAACATTCAGCTGTGAAACTAATTTAATATAATAGAATTATTTCCGTGTGACAGCACCCTAATAAAGTCTAAATAATTTGTAGATGAATGAGATTTATTGAAGAAACATTCTCTTGTTGATAGCGAATCCTATACAGCTGAAATACTTTGTCTTTTTGCAGAAGAGTTTTCAGACGAAATTCCCTTGAATGAACCTGAAGAAAAACCTAAATCTCTACTAAAGAGATTTCGAAAAATACTAAAAAAATAAATTAATAAGATTTATCCAGGAAGTGCAAGTGAACAAGTCAAAAAAAATAACCACGTGCTGATCGTTATTATTTTTATAAATTCAAGATATTACAAGGCACAGCTGGGAATAGCGCAGAAGGTGAAAAATTTATAAGCGTGAGATCGTGAGATCGCGATCGTAAAAATAAGTTTTTCAACATCTCTCCACTATCTCTGACGCATTCATACAAAATTGTGTAATTTGCTAGGCAATTATGTGTAAGAATTCAGATATATATTTTCTAAGATTTCAAATAAAAATATTTTGGAGTTTCTCTTTGACCCAAAAGATGTTGCATTGTTGCACTGTTTAGACAAGGATTCAAAATCAAAAAAAGAAAGATGAAAATCTCTCACTGGCAGATAAATATTGTGCAAATGAGTAGTTTATCATTATGTCTTGTGATCTGCGAAAGGTCTATTGATAATTTTGTACATTTTAAGTTATCTATTTAAGTGTTGTTGTTTTATATTACTGAAATCAAATAAAATTATAATTGAAAAACTTAGTGGATGACTTCCTGGTTTTGCGAAATATTTGCTCAGCCGGCAAAATTGAAAATTGGCGCACTTTTCCACAAACCCAACACAGTCTCAGTGGGAAACTCTGTGTTGGGAGACTTTTCCTCGGGGCCTTTGTCTGTGTATGGGATCCATGGGAAAATGGGCGCGCAAGCGTGATTTTGTGCTGAAAAGTGGGAGTTGGGGGAGCCAGCAAATGGTATTTCCACATTGATTATTGGGAAGTTTTCTCTGTGCGCCTTCTTCCTCCCCTTTTCCAACGGCTGTGCCTGTGTGTGTGTCGCTGTGGATGTGTGCACACGATAAGGCTATGCAAGAGGAAAAACTCCACCTCGGCTGAGTGTGTGGAAAACGATTTTTCCCAGTCATACAGTTGTTCAGTGTGCGGCGGACATTTCTATCGATTCCAGTGTTCCGTCGCTACTTTTCAGTCTTTCTCTGGTGAGCCACAGATTTATCTGATTGCCATCAATCGGATATGGATAATTTTGTGCACAGTTAAATCCTCGCAGTGAGAAATTATCAGAATCACTCATCCACCCATCCTAAACGGTGGAACCGTGGCGAATTTTCACGGAGGAAGGCTCGCTCCCCTTTTTCTCTGAAAGGCATTTGTGAAGTGGAGCGCGAGGGAGAATTTCTGCTAAAAAAGAAGTGAAAAATTGTGAAAAGTTGACTCGGTGTGTCTTCAGGATGGGTGAAAATGTGAAAAAGAGTGGAAATAAAATAAAAATGATCTGAGAAGTGTGGAAAAAACGAACACAACTGAAGGCTTATTATAATAAAAATAGCTTTTAACAGTGGCTTTCCTCTCTCCGAACCAGTATAAGAAAAGTATATTGAGGAGGAAAAAAAGCCACTATACACAAGTGAGCAGATAAGGTTGATTTGTTCCCTCGACATATTTTTTTCTCGCTCCTCATTTTGCCTAGTGGCCAACGGTGAAGGCAGCAATTGTGATGATTTGACGACAGAAAGTCTATGTGCAGCACTACATTATTCACGACGACAATTTTGCAAATGGATTACTAATTGCTTGAATGATTGGCTGGACGACATCTTCAAGCCTCTCAAGAGACAACCAGTTAAACGCTTTTCCAGTTATTTTCTCGCGAAAGATTCACAAATTGAAATTTGTGCTGTGATTATTTTCCCAAGGAAGACAAAACCCAGTGTCGAAAGGAAGAAGAACTATATAGACAGTAATCAATTTGTGTGTGGATGTGAGGACGAGTTGAGGGAGTGGGAAATCTGTGGAGATTATTTATTGGTCTGATCAGAATTTCAGCAGAGGATGGGCAATTACTGCAGCACTGGAATTAACAAGAAGAACCTAGACAATGATTCGGAAAAATCTGAAGAGTAAGTATCGAGCCACATATAGAAAATTGCATGAAAGTCTATAGATAAGCAGTCTTAACTCATGGTTATTGTAATTCTTATGAGTTATAATATATTTTTTTAAATGAAAATTAATTCTCAGACACAATTTCTAAAAAAAAAATAAGTAAAATAATTTTAAAATTGAGGGATATTGTCTTTTAAAGATTTACATAAAAGAATTAGAGCAATATTGCGATATAAGCACGAAAAAAGAAGAACAAGGTACGCGACGCGACTTCATAAAATCTAGGTGTTCATCTATTAATCACTCAGTCGCAAGTTCAAATCCCATTTCTTGGATTGTCTTTATTCTTTTTTAGTGCTGATTCACATGTGCCATAAATTCATTTAATACAAAAACTCGAAATTTAGTTGTTTTAAATTGATAAACGGAAAGTGAAAAAAAATAATCATTGTAAGGAACACACCATCAAAACA
>CAKKOB020001400.1:0-22919 GCA_918844115.2 Phlebotomus perniciosus | reverse complement strand
CATCAAAAGAATATATTCGATTATAAAAAAATAAATGTTAGAATTGCTCAAAACCATTTTAGGATCTTTAAGAACATGTTTCCATGAGTTTAAAATTTTTAATAGCTTTTAGTCTTTTAGGACATTTTCTGCCCTAATATTGAGTTTTTCCGGAAAATTTCTTCTACAGATTCTTCAATAATGAAAAACAGACAAGATATGAATGGAAATTTCATGATTTTCCACTGGAAAGTGCCAATAAATAGTTTTCAACCGTAAGAACTGTTGACTGAACTTCTGACGTCTGACAGCACCATTAATCAGGCGCCTTTAAACACTTATTACAGTATTTAAAACTTATGACTTAAAACTTTTTATGGGAAATTCATTAAACAGATTCTTCACAAATGTAGAAGAGACAACCACTGTTTCAATGCAACCATGAAATGAGATTTGGGGTTTTACCTACACGAATTTCTCTAACTTTCTTTTTGTATATTATGCTTTAGCACCAAATTATGTTTAGAACAAGAAATTATGATATTTTGTTTGTTTTCTTGCTATGAAATGTGAATAAAAAAAATTGGTATTCAGCAAAGGAAAGCCCGAAGTAAAATCCAAAAAAAAAAACACATAAAAAGACTGAAAATGAGAGAAAGTGATTCATTTAAGAAAAATATTCAAGCCCTTTCTATTATAATAATCTAGAAAGTACCTATACTAATAGGTAGGTATAAAATCTTATTAATTTATTATTAAAAAAAATCTGAGTTTTTTAAGCAGGTATTTTTTGTTAATCGAATATATAATTTTGCCTTTCAAAACTTTTTCCAGTGTAAACTTATATTTATTATTCTATTTTTGTGTCGTGTTTTTTGTGTACTTTTGTCCATTTTCTATTTTTAGTAGGTATATACCTAATATAATATTTATTGAATTGCAAAAAAATAAACAACCTACATAATATTTTGGTACATTCTTCTGCCTTTTGTTTTTCTTCCCAAGTTTCAATTTGAAATAAATAGTAAAGTTTAAAAAGTCGTAGAAAAAATGTTAAAAAAAACAGAAAAGAAATAATAAATCACCAATGAAGCATTTTTTTTCTTTTTTATACAACTTTCTCACATAATATTATAATGAGAAATCTGTGTTAATTGTATTGGAGAGTAAGATAAAAGAGCCACTCACAGTGTCACCCTCGCGTTAATCAAATGGCAGAAGATTCTCTCTGTACACTTGCCGCCACCTTTTTACTGACCACATCATTGTCCACGAGGGGAGCCGTCGTGACGGCTTCCGGACTCTTGGCATTATTCACTGAGGGTGACGCTGTGTTCATTGATTTGTTGTCATCCTTACCTGTTTGCTGTGCCTGTGCCTTATCCGCTATCTCAAGACTATTGCTACCATTGTCAGTGCCCCCACTTATTTTAGCCGCCACCACAGTCACCCCATCAGCTGGCGGTGTTGCTGCATTGGTCGCTGTCTCACCGTTGTTGTTTGACAACGTCACCGGTGCTGCATCACTAACAATCTGTCCAGATGACTCTGTTGCCTTCTCACCACCATTACTCGTTGGTGGACACGTTGTAATCTCCTTCTCTATCGTCGATCCACCATTCTCCGCCTCCTTCTCATCTGCTGACGAATTAGCGCCATTTTCCACTGGAGGCACAGCAGATGTCTGTCCACCACTCTCCGCCGCCGACACCATCAAACTCTCCTTGACACCAGCAGAGATGTTGGGTGTGCAACTACCATTGCCAGCCAGTGACGCCGCAGTTGGTATCTGAGGACTCTTGCTGCTACTACTGCTCGATGTCATGACATTGTTCACACTCTGTGGCTGCGATGAGGGCCTAGACGGTGGATAGTGAGGCTGTGGCGGAGCAGATGTCACTATTGGAATAGCCGAAGCACTCCTAGGGATGCCACCACTCGATGTGGACACGGGCATCGGATAGTTACCATACACACTGCCTCGTTCACGCTCACGATCCATCGTGAGATTAACACTGTGCGCCTGAGCATTCGCCGCCCCAAGATTGAGAGCTGTCGGTGAGCCGGTACTGCTCAAATTCAAACTCCCTGTCGCCGCGTGCGCCAGCAGACCCGGATGGGCGGCCAGACCCAGACTCGTGGGCACCAAGGGATGACCAACCTGTGGCACAGCCGACGGATGCCCCAGAGGCAAATGATGTGAGAGATTGAGTGACGAGTGCACGGAATGGGGTGGCATCGGTGGTAATCCCATGCCTAGATTGAGACTCATGGCCGCGTGAGGACTCTGGCGCTGCGATGACGTGTGATACGGCGACAGTTGAGATATTGAGTGCAGGGAGGATTGTGGTGGTGGCCTTAATCCCATTGTGAGCGATGCTAGACCAGAAGGTCCCGGCGGTAGTAACTGACCCAGTAGATTGTGCGGCATATTGCGCATCGAGGGATGCGAGTACATTTGTGGCGGATAGTGATGACTGGCTGCCAGTCGCTCTCTCTCCCTCGCCTCACGCTCCTTCTCGCGCATCTCACGCTCACGAGCCTCCTTCTCGCGCTGTTCCTTCTCCCTTTGCTCACGCTCTCGTTGCTCTTTCTCACGTTGCTCCTTTTCTCTCTGCTCCCGCTCACGCTGTTCACGCAACTCACGCTCCTTCTCACGCTGCAATTCACGCTCACGCTCCTCCTCCTGGCGCGCCAGGCGTGCCCGATGCTCCTCCTCCTGTTTAATGCGCTCATGAAAACCCGGCACACCGAGTCCAAGAGCAGCTCCAGTCGGCAACATCCCATACAAGTGGGGCGCGTACGGTGAGGCGAGGGGTGAGTAGAGAGGATGTGGATGAGCATGTGGATGATGACCAACAGTGCGGAACATACTCTGAATTCTCTGATCCAGATATAGTTGTTCCGGATATTGCAATGCTGCCGGATTAAAGAGACTTCCTAAAAGAGAACAAAAAAAAAGAATATGAATGAGAACTTTTCAAAAGAATATCATTGGATTTCTTTTGCAAACAAATCATTTTAATTCTTTTTTAAGATTATTACAGATGAATTCTTTTGACCATAAAGTCAATTTGGCAATTGACAATATTTTTGGTGTTTCTATGAGTTGAGAAAACTTTTAAGTATATAATAAATTGTTGAATTTTTTTCTTTATGGACATTAGAAGGATGCACTGTTACCTAAAATTTGAAGAACAATTTAAATTCTGAAATTATTTTCAGAATTGACCTCTCAGATTAGGTACAATAATTTTTTGGCAGTTCAATTCTTTACTTCACAAAAGAATTTCAGAGCATTAATATACAGAGACATATTCGAGTTCGGGGAATCCCTAAGAATCACCGGAAAAAACACAATATGAAGTGTTTGTGAAGCATTGAAATAATTTATATTTTCTGTACTTATGTATATCCAACAGATTTCTCGAAAAAAAGAAAGAAAATATAGAAAACTTGTGAAAAATATGATAATTTTCAGAAAACCTCAAAAATAGTAATTGGTATTTTTTTAAATTCGTTTTCGAATTGAAAAAAAGTCTAATTTCTAATAATATTTTGCCAAAAGAGAAGAAATACGAGTTCTCCACAATGTCCACAATAGATAACTTATTTGTGTCTCGAGGATTAATAGTTATAAATAGGTACTGAACCACTGGGCAATTTACTCTTTATTCCAACATTAGAAAGTCTATACCTATTAGATCTTTCTTAATATTGGCCTCAAGAAACTAAAAATTCTTGATAAGTACTTTTGGGTTATCTAGTGTGACTTTATTGCAATTTGTCTATTACGCCAAACATATAGGTAAGGAAATCATTTTTCATGATTTTTTTATCAAATCCTAATATCTGTTTCTTTTGACAATTTAATTAATGTTGGGAAATGAAATATCTTACCTGGTGGTAGACCAGGAATTGCTCCAAATGACGTGTAGGCTTCAAGTGGAAACGCACCAGCCGGATGAGCGAGTCGCTCATCCGGTCGATAAGGTTGAAATCCACTCCTGGCTAGTGCCAAGTCCGGCTGTATACTCGGTGGACCACTCAATCTAGCCATCTACAGTAAAAACAGAAAATCGTATTATTGCTAAAATATTAGAAATTAAAAAAAAATGAGTGAGAAGTCACACCTTTTCAGGTGGCGGAGATGACGTCCTTTTCTTGACACCTCGATCATCTGCCACCACCGATTGTCTCACATCCGGCGTGTGTGTCTGACTTGAGCTGCCACGCCCATCTCCTGTCGCTCTGCCATCGTGTGCTCCACTTCGTTGCACCGTCGTCATAAGTGACGTCGCACCACTGTTCACACCTCGTGCGGCATCACTGCTGAGATTTCCACCGGCGCCACTGGCTGTGTTGGGCCCACTTGCAGTCGGCGCCCCACCATCCTCATCCTTGATGTCGGCCTGCTTCGCCAAGTTGCGCAGCGCCGATGCAAAAGGACCTCGACCACTGGTGGCGGGATTCTGGCCCACACTCCCGGACACACTCCCGGCACCCGGTGGCAAGTGATTGGACACGTGATTTGACAACTGAGCCGACTGATGTAGATGAGGTGATGATGGGATTGGTGGTGCTGGACTTGGTCTCTTCTGACCTGGTTTTGGTTGAACTGCACGATGCAACAAGACAAAAAAAGCAAAACCTTTTATTATTATCAATGTCTTTACAGGGAATTTTTTTTTCTAATTTTTCATTAAGAAAATTCATCAACTTATCAGACTTATTTACTTATAGACATGGTTTTTTTTCATTCTCTTCCGAAAACATTATGATGATCCAAACATTTATAAAACTTATAAGCGTAAATACAAAAAAAAACATTATTAAAACCCGTAAGAATATTTTTTTCATTTTCTTCATACAATATTTCTTTTTTCTCTGGGCAATTCAGAGAAGCAAAAAAAATCCACCCACTAAATACAACATAACACAGGCGACGATAAAAACTCGTGTACGACCAGAGGGAAAGAAATAACATGGCCAAATAGCTCGGGTATCATTTGGGGGAAGCTCCATGGCCGTAAAGTGTGCAAATATCGTAAAATAAGAAAATAACGATTATCTCTACTTCACCATTCCACCCCCTCGCAATCTTCATCCCCCATCACCAATCTCAATATGTACCCAATGACACATATCTATATGTATACAGCCACCAGAGAGTGAAAACATTACCAAATAGCTGAGGAGCGAGAAACATACATAAGAGAGCTATGTGAGGGTTGAGGTGATATTATCCCAATGTTGATACAACCAACATCGAGGAGTCAAATACATCCGGAAAAAGGAGGGAATACGGCAAGAAAAAGCAAAAAAAAAACCAGAGAGAAGCGATGGAATGAGAAGTGAATAGAGTGTACCCAATGTGCCAACGGAAAGATGAGTCGTAAAATCGTGAAATGTGACCACAGCTGTCAAACTCATATCCATCATATATATTGTATATGTTATTATACATGCACATAATTCACAAGGATCTCTTCTCCTCTAAGCGCAAAGGGACAAGAAACACCATGATGAAAAATGGAATCTAAAAAAACTTATATATTATCTTATAGATAACCAAGAATAGAAAATCTTCAAAAAACGAGTAGTTACACAAAAATGATTTTCAGAAATTATTCAAACCTCAGAGCCAAAAGTAATTTTATTATATTTTATGCAAAAGTTTCAATTCTCTCAATTTTAAGTAGATATGGATAATGTTCGTCAACTTAGTTATTTGTGTTCTAGCCAATCAGAAGAAGTTAGAAAAGAAAAGGAAAATTTTAAAGTAAATACTGTTTTGTACAATTCATTCAACATTGAAACTCTAAAAATAAAAATATCCACATGGAATTGAACTAAAAGATATTCATACATATAGTATGATATTGCACTTTGCATAAACTCAATAAAATGGTCTCACAACAACATTTTGTTGGGAAAACTCATTTAATGCGCATGCTGTTAAGCAGTTTCAAGAGGAATTGTATGAAAATGCTGTATAATGCATGCTATATATTATATATATATATATGATAGGGGATCCTTCTCTGTTTTCCACCCACACACAAATTCTCCGTCTCACACTCAGTGGCTCTGAATTGCATGCCAATGTGTGTTTTGGGGAAGTTTGGGAAAATAATTGAAATTTATAGCTGTCTGAAGTAGCGTTTCATTATTCAAACAATTAAATAAGCAAGAGTTAAATTTCACACTTGCGAAAATTGCTCAAATTGTGTGTTGTGGCACTCATGTTTGATGCTAATTATGCCTTCTTTTTATACCACCATTTATTAACCCCTCCCGATCCCCCCCCCCCGCCCAACCATTGACGGAGATTATATTGATAAATGGCAATATTCAATTAAATCACATCCTCACTCACTCCCATACAATAGTTTGTATGGGGAAATGGCACAAGTTTGACCAATTCATGTCAATTCACCATGTTCATTATTTGATAAATTATTGAGTGACAAGACAAGCCATCCACTCATACAAGAGTGGCAAGGGTGAGGGAGAAGCCTCATCAAAGCTAAACATATGTAATTTGTTAGATAAATTCTCACCACAAATTGGTATCGGTGCGTGAATGTTTGGTAATCCTCTTGGTATCCATTCCATCATTATTCACATGAATTAATTTAACATCAAATATTTGAATAGCATTGAATTATTGCATTGAGTGTCAATTTCACTTTTGTCTCCCATTTACTATAATATATATATATAATACAAATTACACATAATTCACTTTCTCTGTTTCTCCATCACCACCCAAAATTTAATCAATGGACCACCACATTAAGTGGTTTAGCGTATCATTTCCACACCATTGAATGTTCTCTCTATTTAGTTAAGAGAAGACAATATTTGTGAAAAAATAAAGTGAATAAAAAAATGACAAATAGTATAAAACAAGGTGGAAAATACTTTTAATTTTACACAGGCGTATGTAATTATCTCCGGAGGCATAATATTAATAATAGAAAATGAATTTCAGCAGATGTACAATATTCCTCACAAGTCCTTTTTTCTTTTCACCACAACGACCCTATTCGATACTGAGAATGAAGAAAACACTTTGAAATTCCCTCATAAAATAATAAATGAATACTTTGACGTACGTTAATATTTATATGAGAGCTTAATTATATCATTTATAGAGGGTTCAAAAATAATTGAAGGCTTACGGGCATTAATAGATGCTATTTTTTGTGTGAATGAAGAAACGAGTTACTTTAAATTGTATTTAGGTAAAGTTGAATTGAAAGAAAGGGTTGAAAAATATTAATTTTGATCATGAAAATAAGTAATGAAGAAAGGTAACATATTGACATGGTCATATATGTATAACAAACTGTTTTCTTAATACGTACTATAATATAAGATGAAAAATTTAATTCCTAAAAATTAATCGATATATCAATATTTCACAAATATATTTTTACACTCGCCTTTAAAAAAAATGAGAGGAAAGTCCATAATTGATGAAAATTTTGTATGATTATTATTATTATTCAGAAACGGTAAAGTTCCTTTCTTTCTCCCAAATCTTGCGCAATTGTGGGAAAATTCAATAAGAGTGAATGAGAAACACAAAAGAATTTCATGGCATAAAACTCAAGTGCGCACCCCCTAAGAATCGATTCTGCAATATTTTCTTAATCACCACCAAAAACACTCTTTTTCTCTCCACCATCTTTCCACACAATTTTCTCTTTTATCTTTCCCACCATTTCCTCTATATTTATCCCATCACAATCTGTCACTTTTCCCATCAAATTCATCCTCCACCATCTTCACACCCTGTCTCGTTTTTTTTTGTAATGTGATACACTCTTTGATGACTTTTTCCTCCTCCTCAGTACATTGTTAAGCCCCTGTCTAAGGGATTAGACAAAATCGATAATTGATGTAACATAAAGTAATTTTGAAGTAAATTATATAGTTAATTTAAGAACATTAAAAGAGGTTTGTCTTTTCAATTTGGAATAAAAAAAAACACTATATTAAAACGCCTAAACACTATTTTCTTTCAAGCAACCACCAACTTTCTTCGTCAGGAAAGGAAAGCAGACTGCTTTGGCTCCTTTTCTCACTCAACTCAACACACATCCCTCCCAATATTACACATGACAAAACTTCCCCACAGATCCCTTCGCCTCGCTATATATAGTCAATGTGTAAGAAAGAGAAGTCAGGATACGGCAATCTGTCTCACATTCTGTGACGCATGTTTTTCTATGTTTTACCCTCAATGAACCTAACATATTTCTCCTGTTTTTCTTCTTTAACACTCACTCTGTCTCTCACCCTCTCACCCCATCACACACGCGCACAAACAACTCACCATTCATTCCCCCTTTTTGTGAATTAATATGGTAACGGTTGACACGTTATATATATGTACATCAATTGAAATACTTCAAAAACACTTACATAACACACTCTTGTATGGATTGTGAAACTTTTCTCTCACAGCATGTATATTTGCCCTACACTCATCCCACATGGCTCTTTCTAACCCAAAGGAGTGTGATATTCAGAGAACTTCTATTATATGTATTGTGGTGAAAATCCACAAAATGTGCTCTCTCTCTCTTGGCACAGAATATTTTCCCACTCAGGAGCATCACTGCGAAAAACGAAGACGACAATGTGTGGTTGAAACAAGTCGTGTGGAAGTCGTATTGTCGACAAAATTTTCTCCACAAGAAGACATCCACCAACATCCATCGGGGAAAGTTTGTAAATGGCCGGTTATACTATGCGCATATATTGGGCGCAAATACCTATTTCACATCACCATTATCCCTCAAATATTATGTTTTATATTATTGATATATGAATACCCATTATTGAGGGGTTGACACTGAGTGGAAGGTGAAAAAAAAAGAAGAAAGAGAAATCATACCTATACATTCAAGTACCTATGTATAAATATTGCAGGAGTAAAAGAGAGAATTTTGAGGTGTGCATGAATAAAACATTTATGTAAAGAAATCTACCACTTCCATTGCAAAGATATTATTATATTGCAAGAAGACATTTTTCTCTTTGAGAAGATAGAAAACTTGAGATGGAAGACAGATTCAGAAAGTCCTATTCACAAATCATTTAATAGGGGAAAGGTGGTCAAGCTGATGCGAAAAACCATTTGACGAAACTATTCGACACTGGATGCGTGGCGTTTTCGGTTTCAAAGTGGTTAAAATCGATTAACAGAGCAGTGTCCAGATGTATTACCGGGTATCAATGTTAAACTTGACTTGAAAATAGTGCGCTGATAAACTATAGGACTGCTATATTAGCGCCAACGCTACGTTAGCGTCACCCTTTTAAAGAACGATTTTTTTAAATTCTTTATGTTTAAGGTGTGTCAGTTCACTTTTGTATGTACCTATGATATCTTTTCCTTCATTGTCACACATTTCCCTCTAAAACCACTTACACAGAGGATTAGTGCTTAAATCCGACTTATCTAAATCCCACCTAATCTTGTTACGATACATTTCTGTAAAATTAGACATATATATATACCAAATCAACCATTGGCTTTCACAAGAGAAATCAATACTGGAAGAGAGGTATAAAAAAAATGACGAAAAAGTTTGAGAAGCGCTCATGGAGACCTTTTGGGGGGAGACGGGACCACTTAGTTGAGTGTGAAAAGAAAATGATGCCAGCGGAAAATGATATTGTCGCCGCCATTTCCTTCGGATTTTCCTCTTTCAACCAAGGACACATCATTCCCCTCTATTCCTCTCCTCCCAGCGACAAAAATAATCCTACGAATTGCACGAAAAAATCCGAATAACTGAAAAGGAAGGATGGAGAGACGACATTATGGCAAATCATCCCCACAAGACTACTTTCCGTCTCCCCTCCTCCCATTGACAGAAAAAAAACGACGACTTTGAGGATTACAGTTATATACCTCGTGTAAGATTGGCAGAGGCGAGAGAGAGAGACACTCAATGTACCTCCATGTACAAGAATTAAACGATACCCAGTCACATTGAGAGAAACGAGACTCTGACTTTGTGGTAAATCAGTCTCAACCAACTCCCCATCCCAACAGTAGTTCAGGATATGAAACATGATCACAAACCCATGTTCCTATCTTTTTGGCGAATTGAAAGGCAAAGCATTAGCATATATATAACACTTTGCCCCTCTTTCTGTCCGCATTACATCCAAGGATATCCCCATGCGCAGACACTATTCCCCGTTCTCTCTCCTGGGTAATTGGAAAAGGAGTCTCTTTGACACTCTATTCTCATCTATACACTTTAGCGCCCCCATCATTTCCCCCCCCCCTCCCTTCCTTTTATGATGTACTTTATATTGGACTTCTTATAAATCCCACTGTTACAGTGGTTTCAAAATAGCTACATGTGCAGATCGACCTCAAACCCTATATGTGTGATTGATTAGGATCTTACGGATATTACTAAATATGAAAAAGTGGCATAACTCTATCAATAACGAGGGGCTTCGCGCCTTTTTCTATATGCGTGATTTATGTAGGGTTTATAAAAATTATAATTGGTCAAAAAATATAATGACCACTATGACCAACCGCAACGGCAACCCACGCTTACAATTCATTTTGTTGATAAAATGTCGAAAATAGAGGAATTTTGTATGGAAAGCACCCACAGGGGTTGGTGGGGAGCTTCCTATATAGTTTAAGGTTACAGGTGACCTCACACTGACCAACTTCACCATACATCGTAACCCGATTGCACATTAATATTATTATTATATTTTTATTGGAAACGCCAAAAAAGACAAAATCCAAAGGGGGTGGAGTGGGAGTATTTAATCTATGTTACCACCTGTAGTACACTCTACAGTCTACACATATCAAATTTTATCCGAATCGGTTCGCGATTTTACTTCCATTCGGGCACGAACAGATACAGAGAGAGGAAAAGAGAGAGAGACAGACAGACAGACAGGTAAACATTTTAGAGATGGATTTTCGGACTTCTAGATTCACGTCGTGTGGAAATTTAGTAGTTTAGGGGTGATCTGGCCAATTAACATAATGCACACTCTACTTAGATATATAGATTTTATATAAATAAAAAATTGTGACTTTTCCTAAAACGTAAAATAAAATGCGTTTTGAAGTAATCATTCTTTCTTCTATCTTTCATCTGCAATTTTTTAAAAATGCAAGTCAACAATAGGTCAATGGTTATGATCTCGACATAAAAATTGTTAGGTCTCGAGATCATAAGTTGATGTCAGGGCTTTTCCTGAGATAGTGAAACACTTCATGGTGGGAGAGATCGGGACACAGGCCTTCCACCAGCTAAGTGGCAAATACAGAAAAGAAAGAATAAGAAAAATGACAAAATTTCTACTGGCAAATATTTTTTTTAACGGAAATTTCGAATGCGATCGGCCGGTTGACCGAATAACAACTTCGATAGGTACTACAAAAATAATTCAATATTCTCTCAAGATGCTAATTAAATTACATTTTTCCATTTGCAATGATAAGAATTCCAGCGCATTAGTACAGTTTACCACTAGTTTCCTATTTCTTCCCCTTCTTGCGGTGGAAATCGGTGATAGAAATACATTCTCAATTGCGCAATCACATTCCAAATGCCATTGCAATGTGTAATGCTCTATCTAGTTAAATCCCTTGTATCTCCTCATTCATTCTAAGGGCAATCACACATGAAAAAAAGAAATGGAAAAGTTTTACTCACTTGAATCTCTCTTATCACTTGATTGCTTTGGAGAACAGTTTTTCTTATTGGGATTCGACCGTATCGATGAATTTGGCTGAAATGAAGTCAGAAAGAAACAGAAATACAGAAGATGATCAGTATTACAAAGGGACTTATAGTCTCTTAATACTTTGTAGCTCACGATTTTGTCAGAACGTTCACCACTTGGCAATCTGGCGACTGCAACGTCAGGGCTATCTTCTGGTGGTGGCGGTTGAGGCACCCAATTGTACTCCCTCTTCTCAATTGGAACATTCCACCGATCATATTCTGAAGATTGTTGTCTGAAGAGAAAAATAAAAAACGGCATGTTAAGTACTCAGCATAATCTTTCAAAAATAATTTCTTTTATTTAAGCTGTAATTTATTAAATAGGCATATTTTGTGTTGTACATACCTCAGACTTTCGTAGCAATCGAGACAGACGACAGCATAGTCCCCATTCTCCAGCAAGAGTGCACCGTCACTCTTTCGATTGGCGACAAAAGGAAACTCTCGTATGGGAAGAGCTCGTACCCTCTTACGATATGTCGTTATGCCACAGAGATGGCAGCAATAGTCGTGCCAATTGTATTTCCTCTCATTGGGTGGTATTGGATTAGCATGATCATACCTGAATAAGAAAAAAAGAAGCAATAATGTTGAAGAAATCTGTCCATTTCTGCAAATATATATGAGAAAAATGCCTGCCCGACTCACTTTCGCCACTGACTGAGCAGTGAATGGTAACAGAAGGTGCACACAAGGGCTGAATAGTCTGAGCGCAATTGTTCAGCATTTGGGGGTGATTTGTGTTTCAATAGATATGGAAAGTATGGCCTGTTGCCCTCCTTGCTAGCATACAACACACGTGCCAGTGTTAAATCCGAATGGAGGCCACAAAGGAAACAGTAAATTGATGTGCTGGCCGGCGTTGATGCCACCGACGGTGTCGATGGTGGTGTATTTATTCCACCCAATCCACGTGAACCATTTGGTGATCCCGCCGCCGGAATTGGCGATGGAATGTTGTACCGACGATGCTCAAGTGGTACACGCTCAGCATCCATTGTCTCCCACTGCTTCGCCAGGTGGGTAACGCACCGTGTACATGCTAAAACACGATTTGAGCCTCCTTCGCTTGTCTTCAAGCACGGAAAATGCATCGCATGAGAATTCATATGCTCAGCCGATGTCGACAGCCATTCCATTTGATTGCCGGAAAACAGACCCTTGCATATGTAACACCTTAAAGACAAAATCATGACAAAATCAACATTAAATTAACTATTACTTATTCACTTCATTTAAGCCTTCAATGGGTCATAATATGTATATCTATGTATTACTTGAGGTTCGTCATTTTAGGAAATTAATATAATAAAAAAAAATCACTTAAGATAAAATCAAATGAAAAAAATGCTTGTTGAACCAATCAATGTCCTTCACTCAATGCCACAGGACAGTGCAAAAGAAATACTGACACAATATTTACCGTTGTTACTACGCGAAAAGCTCATTTATGTAGGGGAAAGTATTGATTTTTCTCTGCAACTTTTTAGTAAGTTGTAGGAGTTTCCAATAAATTATTGACAAAGAGCATGGGTTGACTGTATAAATATGTACATGTTCATTTGAAAACAGAGACTTTTATTGCTTCACTTTTTACGTGAATTTGAAAACAACACTAGGCAATAGATTTCATTAAATGTTTTAAATATTATTAATTATTTTTATTAAGAAAGAATTGCTAAATATAAATAGGTTCATTGAGCGTTCTAATCAAAGTTCAATGTCTTATTTGAAGTTATTCTTGGTCATTCTTGGCTTCAAGACCGTATCAAATTAGCCATCGGCAAAGAGCGAGCCAATATGTATTAAAAGTAGACATAAAGTCACTGTATTATGCTTTTAGATATCACTTTATAAGCATTAACCCTTGGTGGAGAATTCTGCATTATTTATTGTTAAACTACCGGATCTCACATTCACTCGCATTGCTCTCAATATCTTTTCTCTCGCTCAATCTGACATGTTAACCACGGAGTGTTAAAGAAAGATTGACTGAAAAGTTAAATAGGCTAGTAGGCTAGTAAATTACAGCTAATGAAAGCCCATACCTATGTAACAAAAACTAGTAAATGATGTTTTAAATACTTTAATTCAAGAAAAAGTGTTAACATTTAGGTAAGTGTAACTCATGCGATATATAAAACTTATCCACTTCATATTTTTTAGGAAATTCAAGCAAAGTTAATTCTTCATAGGATATTGTTGGCTAATTTTGCATCTGTCTTCCCTAATGATATTCTGTGTTTCTGAAAAAAACTCCTTTAGCTAACTTTCAGATCTCTTCCATTCTTTATGAGGACACAATTTTTCCACTATTGCGATCGTCACAAAATTCCAAAGTTGTCAGACCAGTCTGAGATAGCCATAGGGGGTGTTTTGGGTCCCACTGATCAAGAAAAAGTGGGTGGCCAAAAATCGGTTTTTTTCCAGCCGGCCGGCCGTCCACCGGAGAATTTTTACAGCGAGAGAACCGTTATAGATAGAGACTTGCGGTTTTCGGCAAAGGTACATAAGTGGGGGTAAATTACAAGATGGCGCTATAGTCGACCTCTCCTTCCGCCATTTTGAAAAGTCTTGAATTATTCTTTTTAAATATCTCTGAAGATCTGTTATAGATTTTCTTGAAATTTTAAAATGTTGTAGCCTAGGCCGAGACCTTTCCAAAAAGGTATGACACAAGTCCCTGTGTTCATAAAATTGTATCATGAAGTGTAATTTGCACTTTAGCTCATGTACATCCCGTTATGCCCCGCATACACTTGAGGCTTAGCCTAGAAGACTTATAAGCTAAAACGAGGCTCAGGGCTTCGCTAGACCTGTCTTTGGCAAAGGAATTTCCTTAGAAAGTTTTTCTGATGGTTAGGTTAAACGCGATCTGAACAGACTACAGTTAGAAGCCCCATTTTAGCCGCTAAGTCTTCTAGGCTAAGCCTCAAGTGTATGCGCACCTTTAGGGATCCCGCACTGGACTCTGGCTACTGCAGTGGCCAGAGAGTCCAGTCAGTCGTCAACCAGAAATAAAGCAAGCAACATCCAAGTTATTTAGTCTCCACTTTTTTATTTTATTAACTTTATTCGAATTGGCATAATATCTGAGAATTCCACGTTCGCTATCTAGGATTGCCACTCGCTTTCTATTGTAGGTATTCTCCGTACTCTCTTAATCTTTGATTTCGCACATTTTTGTTATTTTTGAATTAGGTATACTGTAAGGTGATTTTTTGAAAGAAAAAACCCTATATCTATTATGAAATGAAGTGAATTGAGCTGATGATAATTATCAACAATATTTTGTAATTTATAAAAACAAAAAGAAGTCTTTAAAAAATATTTTAAATACTTTTGTAAAAAATATTTTTTAAAGTATGTCTAAAGATAATCCTATAAGTTAGGTTTTCATTATTTCTTCAACACGATAGATTTCTGACTTCTGATGGAAATCATTCACAAACCCCAAGGTATTGAAATAACTTAATTGAGAGTGGTAAAACTTACGGATACTGTCCATGGCCATTTTCTAGTGGTTCATGCGAATGAGGTGGCGTATTTGGTCTCGAATCCCGTCGAAGACTCTTTGAATCCCTCACAATTGCCGCTCCAGCCGAATTGAGAGATATCGTTTCGTATGGCTGCAAATAAAGGTCACTAATTAGTAATCTGCACATCATACAGAGTTATTGTATCATTCGCGGGAAATTTTGAGGTGTGGCGCATGTGATTCTCATCAATACCAGCCCATTATGTCTCTTTCCCTGATATTATGATGTGATGAAATCGTAAGTGAAAATTGTACAAGAAAAAAAAAACGCACGATATTGATAATGACTTATCATAGACTTTTTCCCCTTATCACTGCCGCCTTTCTCAAGTGTTGCGGATTTTCTGACAATACGTCTAGCACGGTTTTTCTCGCGATATCGCAACATTTTTTTCACCTAGTGATTAGACATATTAGGCAAAAATCACAGATATGCGTTCCTTCATTATCAGAAAAAAGTTATATATTGATTTATTTATAGAGGGCGAGAAAGATCTTCCTGAAGCACCAACTATAATACACATATAAATTAGAAATATTACTTATCCCCTGAACTCTTCACACCTGTCGTGATCTCCGTTTATGAACTCTTTCCTTGCGAAGGGGATTAACTTGTATTTGTAGAGATACCAGTGACATTGTCTCTCTTTTGCCTGTCTTCAGTGTGTAAATTCAATAAATCCAACACTATTAGTCTTTTCACACACTTCACGAAATCAGTCTATTCCGCGAACACACAAAATATCTCAATGTTCCTTCAGCGATAGCACAAATTCGACTGACGACAGCCAACATGACAAAATATCTCGAAAGCAATTTCTCGCCAAGTCTGGTGGCTCTTTTTTTCGTGTGTGTCTCTCTTGTTTTTCCCCAACATTTTATTCGCGCTATATGAACACATAAACACCCAGTCCCATGTGAGATAGGGAGACGTGTTGGCAGAAGAACTATATATCTCTATATTATAGTCAAACAGTATTTTCTAGTATGAACCGAAAATCAATTTTCACATTAACGATAACTAAAGCAGCGCTAATTTGACTCTATTTTTTTCCTTTGCACCACACCGGCATCTTCTGGTTGCTACCGCTCTCTATGTTCGCGGTTTTAAACAAAAAAAAAACAGCAAATGAAAATCAAGTGGCAACACACCTACACTCAACTCTTTATCTCAATCCGCGAATACCTATTATTAGAATTATCATTCACATTTCGCACACACGTGTATGCATTGTGTGTAAATTGGTTTTTTCCGCTAAACTCCCCCCCTCTTATGTCATTGAATTAAAATTTATATTTAGTGGTTCTCTCTTTTTTTTTCTCTCCTCCACCTTTGCATTACAGCCAAATAGAA
The DNA here is from genome assembly GCA_918844115.2 of Phlebotomus perniciosus. Classification (NCBI taxonomy): domain Eukaryota; kingdom Metazoa; phylum Arthropoda; class Insecta; order Diptera; family Psychodidae; genus Phlebotomus; species Phlebotomus perniciosus. The sequence goes on along the minus strand of CAKKOB020001400.1, from coordinate 6,250 downwards.
CTCACCTTAAACCGCACATTACTGGTTTCCGAATTGGCTTGTGACTTGTTATCGGACGGTGTAAATCTGCCATCAATGCTGGTAGCACCACCGCCTTCAGCTAAGTGCGAATGCTTTTCATTGCACGAGGAACATATTTGCACCATGCCTGGGTTGGGATTTTCCGACAATGAAATAGAAAAGAAATAAGAGATATAAGAATTGTTTCTCGTTCAGAAGGTGCTAATATAGATTTGATATCTGCTGAAATTCCAACACTCAAAGTGGGACGTGTGAAATTCTAGGAATTCTTTCGCCTAGGAAGGGGTCTTTTTCACGCTATTTTTTCTTTATTGTTGAAAAAAAAATTCCACTAAAAATAAAGATCGGACAGAAACAGCGATCTAACTCTGGTTAGCACCTTAATGTCTTGATTTTTATATTAATTTATATTTATTTTTGAATAGGCAAACAACTTATAGAAAATTACTAAGCTGATATTGTTATCAACAAAAAATAATAAAGTATAAAAACCATTCAACTTTGATAGAATAAGTCGAGTTGGGCTCGTATTCAATTTAATGAACGCTATTTAATGATAAAACAAAAAAATGATCAAAAAAAAGAAGATACTCACCCTGCGGACTGATAGGACTAGCGTTGGGAAAGGCTTTCAGTGTCTTTATGAATGGATAGTACGGTTCACGTTCGGCATTTGGACAACAATACACAAGTCTCAACTGGGACGATGGTGTGTCAGTTCCGCAAGTGTAGCAGACAAAAGTGGCCCTTTCACGTTCACCCACCGATGCTGGACGCTTCCTCAATTTGTAGTGACGCTCAGAATCAGGAATATTGTGTGCCTGTGAAAAGATTTACAATAACACTATACGACTATATAGTGCACTTTTGCTGTCGCGCCACCATCAACTTAGATTTACGTCAATAGCCATCACTGCTAATAGATTGGTAATTGTATCTAAAAGAATATCCAAAGCCGCTTTTCTCAACTGTGTGAGTCAACATAGACACCTATTAATGCTGGTGGCATTATTTACAAATTGTCACCTTTTCGTACCTCTATGACTATTTGCGGAAAAATTGGTAATAAAGTACACAAAACTTGCCGATAAACTGATCATTGCCGGTTTTCTCAGCTATTTTCCCCGCACCTTCCTTTATTTGCCTCTCCCCCTCATCCCCTCAGTCACTCAACTTTGTGTCAATGTTTGAGAAAGTATTCACCTCATGTGCAAATATAATAATATTCAATTTACTTTTTCACACTTCTCATTCTTCTTCTTTTTTCGCCTTTACTTCCACTTCTTTCATATTATTAACCCTTTCAGGACCGTGGGGTTCTGGGCCATCGCAGAGTGGTTCAGTGCTAGGTTATATCATTCTTTGTTTATAGACCAAAAATAAGACCTTATAAATTTATTTTTTTTTTTATATTGTTTAGAACTACAAGAACATCATGGATCAAATATGACCCAAAAGTCACAAAAAACGTGGATCCACACTATCAAAATTATTCATCAAAATATCATCAATTCAACAAATCATTGAACTAAGGATATTATTTGTTATATGCCTTGCTTGCTTAAAGCTGGAATAAAGCTTGCAGCTTTCACATACACTTGTTTGTAAGTGAATAAAAAAATAGTGGAATCCGTAAGAATTCCACTAATAATATTATTGTTATACCTATGTAGATTGCAGCTGACTTGAAAGCTTGAAGTTGGCTTAAATATTGAAGCTGGCCTAAAAAGCTTCAGGTTTAACCTTAAGCTGAAGGCTTCTTCTTTATTTAAAAAAAAAAGCATTTTGTCAAAATATTTGAAGCTAATTTGATAGTATCTACCTGGTATCAAAGCTTCAAATTTGTGGTGTTATTTTTTTGAAAAAGTACTAAAAGAAAATAATATATAGTATATTTAGTATATATACATAGATCATGAAGCAATTTTCAACAAAAACTTTCTAAGAGATAATTGTCAATAATGTTTTTGAAAAAATTTCACTATGGGTCGTCTAAGCCCAATCGGTCCTCAGAGGGTTAAATAAAATATAGCTTTCTGGTGAATAAAAATCAATGGAAATTCTGTGCCCATTTATCACGACTGAGAATCTCACACGAGAGGCTCAAAAGTAACACCACAAATAGAGTGCGAATCAAAGATCTGCTCTTTCGATACTATGTCAAAAGGTTAATGTGATAATCGAGTGCTGGCGAGGTCAAGTGTATCACGAAATGATTTAAGTGTATACAGAAGAAAAAAAAACAGTCATATAAGTTAGCTTTTGGTCAAAGTTAAAAATGATATAGTCTCACACTATATGGTCGACCACACAATTCCTAACTCTTTACAAATTTGTCGTGTTTGTGTAGGTATATCGCGAAAAATAATCAATAAATTAGTTGAATAGAGTCAACAAAGTGGAAAAATTTTCACGATATCCATCTATAATACGTGAATCTGTTGCGGATAATAAAAACAAAAGAGGTGGGGACAAAAAACACAGCGACAGCTTAATGAGATGTTGAGCAAAAAGTGCTAAAAAAAAAGTCAGCCGGTGGCAGATGTTTGCGGGGCCAGAGAGACAAAAAAGAGGTAATCGAGACACGATGAGCAACGATAAACTAGACAAATCTGGTAAGAGCGTCTCAAAATCGAGCTATTTCCCACTTTTAACTCCTTTCTCAGCTTTATTCGGCCGCCAACAATTACCAGAATTTTGTGAAGACACCAACAACTCAATGCATTATGATATCACTGCCATATAATCTTATCGGAATTACTATAGTGACACGATATTGCTCTGTTCCTCCCCTTAAATTGTCATGCAATTTGTCTCGCTTAATAATGCAGAATAGACAGAAAGTCTTCCTAATGGGTCTCTCTCACGAAGTCATATAGCGAAAAGGCTGAGTGGATGAAAAGAAATTGCCAAACAATTTCAAATATTACACATCAAATTAATTAGGTGGGTATATGCTGCAATAAAGTTTTGTCGCAGTCTGCAATGGTGGAATCTCATACACTTGTGACTCCACAATCTATTTTTGCCATCTTCTTTGTGTAAACACACAATAAAAGACTGTCGATTATAGGCATGTTCAATAGAAAATTTTAGTAATTGCAATCTTCAATGAATCTGATTTATCAAGGGAGCATTATGAATCTCTTCACTGTTTATTACGAGAGACCGGGGCTATTAGTCAGCAAATGAGGTTTCAACTTTCAGTCTTCTAAATGATGAAGTGAATAAAAATTCTTTATGCTTAGGAATTTCATTTGGATAATTGGCTCATCAAAATTGTAATTCAGACCTGGAAATCTGACTTTTCCTACAGGAGAAAATAAGAGAAGTAAAAATAGCTAAAACTGCCCCAGCTTGGTACTAGAATTTTTTAACAGCGGTTTAAAAAGTGCTACTAAATGCGTTGTTTCTGTGCCAATCTAGCAACACCACAGCAAATGTCGTGTGAACTTTTTCACCCTTTTTACTACCTAACATTTTCCTCTCATAACCAAAAGAGCTATAAAATTAAAAAAAAAACAGGAACCAAGATATTGTATTTTCTAGAATATTTAAGGAAAAACTAGAGACAAGAAATTCAATTAAAACGTAGACAATAGTCTCTGACAATTAATTGGTCTTTAATGGTGTTGCCAGTATTCTAGGCTTTAACAGCCCGGCTGACTAAAACAACCCCAATGGCAATTTCAGTGCTTATCATTTTACAGATTAAGACTAGGTTATTTTTGTTTTATGCTTATAGTAAGCTATGCTTATGCTTATGCGGCATAAGACTGATAAAATGATTTAAGTAATTATGGGACATAATGTCCGTTGGCTACAGCCCCGGTATCCTCTAACATTCTTTTCTATCTCTATATTTATGCAATGCTTCTATCTCAAGTCTATTAGGAGAAAGAAAAAAATCATGTTATCAAGAAAATGTCCTACATGTGCTGTATTTCCTCGCCTTTAGCCACTGCTCTAGCTTATAGAAAGAGCGCCCACTTATTTACACAGCAGACAGTCTGAAGGCAACACAGCTCTCAAGACACACACCGGCGTAAACCAGATACAATCAAAATTTTTTCTTTTAATATAATTATCTTATTTGTAAAAACAGACACTCTCTGCGTAATTGTATGTAGTTTGCTTATCACTCATCATCGCTCCAATAGGCATACACTTGCACAAATAGCTTTTTTTTTTATTATAGTATAAAAGAAAAACAAACGAAAAAAAAATTATGTTCTCACCTGAAAATGATGCCATTGCTGGAGCATGTGCTGATAGCAGAGTTTGCATGCTTGAATCATGCCCTTTGGGTCTTTGGGTCGTGACCGCGCCGGTCGTGGGTGTGTCTCACCAAAGATGGGAAAGTACGGCTTGTCTCGATCCTTCTGATCCTTTGGCATCACCGTACTCAATTCCGTGAGACTACCACGTCGGTACTCCTCACCGCATACATAGCACACCTCAGTCATGGAATTCTTATCGGGCATCGAGAGATCGAGGATGTCTGTGGCTGAGGGCATGGTTGACGATGAATCTGAGCTACGCGATGACGTATTGCGGAGATCAAGGGCACCCTCTTCGTCTTGCTGGAAGGGACCCGGTGACGGTTGAAGTGTGTACGGTGATTGGGTCTTCATGTGCATCATCTGCTGCTGCCCTTGCTGCCCAGGAGTCTCCACTGTGGCAGCATTCATGTAGCCCAATGATCCCAATTTGTATTTATGATGCGCAAATGATGATGGTCTTATGCTGATACCGTCATATGAATTAACACGTGCTTGTGGCTGTGGAGGTTGAGAATTTCCACCACCACCGCTGACATTCTCTCGTGACACGGGTCGCGATGTTGGCGTTGGTATCTTCTCATTTCTACTGGACGGTCTATTGTATATATCCGGTGTACGCTTGTAATATCCCTCCTTAGCCACTGGTGACTCATTACGCGATGTCGGCCGTATGGGGCTCTCATTGCGCGCCACCATTTGACTGGGATAGGGCGACAAATGGGCCGATGCAGGCCGTGAATCACGATACTGCTGCTGATACGATTGCTGCTGTCCACTGGACAAGTGTTCAGTACTCAATCCCAATATCTGTGCCGCATATTCACCCTGGACAGACATATCGGCACCCACATACCCTTTGCCATCCACTCGCTTGAGATGGTACAAACGCTGTGCATACGGTCGGCCATCACGTTCATGGCTCTCCCATTGCTTCATCAGCAATTTGAAGCAGAGAAAGCATGCCCGCACAATCGGCTGGGATGCTGACACCGCGGGCAGTCCCGTGGGTGGTTCATGACCCTCGAGAAAGGGAAAATTTGGCTCATTCGGTCGCTCAGGATTTGGACGCACTCGCAGTGGATATTGCTCAAGAACACCACGGATGCCACATACAAAGCATATTGACATCACGCTCTCTGCATTCTCACTCGATTGTTGGCCACCAGCGTTCGGATGGTGAGGATGCCCAGGAGACTCTGATTGTGTCAGGTTGCCTCGCAATTCGTTCTTTATATAGGCTTTCGCCTTTTCCATGCTCTCTGCAAAGATACAACAAATGCCATCAATAGAATATTTGTTATAAATTGTGATTTTCTTTTCTCTTCTCAAAACTGACGACTAGCGAAGAAAATAAAATAGAAAAAAAAATAGTCAGAGTTTATACTTTTTTGTGTAGATATAAATAATAATAAATTTTCATTTTAATTAAAGTCAGTCGAAAATATTTGGGCTGAAAAGTACACAAAGAAAAATTCGGTAAGGTTAATGTTCTTATCACACTGGCTGCTTAAGACTCACAATTAAGTATCCAATTTTGCATACAAGAAAATTTTCATGTGTGTTTTAAATATCACCATCTTAGTGATGCAAGGAGGCATCAAAATATCCTAACATCCTAGCTCTTCTTGGCAGAATGTAGGAATAGTAATAATATTATAATAAAAAATACTTGACTTGATCTCAACTTCCATTGGCAATATAAATGACGAGGCGCTTCGCGCCTCTCTTTGCGTGGTTTGTGGATTGTGTGATTGTTGTGCACAAACAGCTTTCCGGACTCTATTCTGATTCTTACTCGCTCACGACTCCGTGAGGACTGGTCAAAATGACCGCACATATTTCTAGAGTAAATTTACTTACATTTTACAGTCGTGAAGCTTGTGTAGTAATGACCAGTCAATCTGGAGTCAGTACGGAGTCGCCAGGACCGGTCATCACGATTCTTT
>CAKKOB020001399.1:8005-22924 GCA_918844115.2 Phlebotomus perniciosus | reverse complement strand
TCATCATAAAAATTGATGGAGAGAGCAATTTGCAAAGATGGCTATGGCGGTGAATTCGAATTATCGAAATTTGATAGTTGAGAGACCGCCATATTGGCTTGGGCTTAGGCCCTTTACACAGATGGGCTAAGTCGAGAGAAGGTTTAGCCGGTTTAGAGCCGAACACAGTTCAATCAATGACAATTTCAGTGCAATAAATCAAAATTGCTGTTTTCTAAATACTAAGCCGCGTTTATAGTGCGTACGAACTGTGTTTGGCTCTAAACTGGCTAAACCTTCTCTCGGTTAAACCCCATGTGTGTAAAGGGCAAGGTCTACAGTACCTATTTATATTTACAAATTTTGGTTGATTTTGGAATGGGATTCTTTGTCAATTAGATTTCTCATACTATATATGCTCAAATTTTAATTACAAGATAAATATGTCTTCAGTCCATGAATTCGAAAATAAATTTGGAGCTCAATACAATCAATTCGCAGAATACCTACAATATTTTTACATTTTTGAATGTTAATTCGTATGCCTATCTCCTGTATCTAATTTCTAAATATTTTGTTACAATAAGTTTTCATGAAAAAGTCGCAAAAGCATTTCGGGCTTGAGATACAGCCGATACAGCAATTGTGATTGTTTACTTCAGGGAAATTCAATGACTTTTGTGATATTCTGTCTGCCAGATGAATGAAGATAGCCTTATCTAAGTATAACAAAATTCCAAGCTGACTAAGATAAATCAGACTTCTATACTTCTATTTAGGAATGGCTTTGTTTGCTGCAAAGCAATTGAAATGGCGTCATAGGATGCCATGTGCGCATGAAGTTAGCAAAATGCAAGAAATGCTGTCACTAAATGCTGTGACTTTTCTCAAAATTCTTTTATATACTTTTAAATCCTTTTTTACATTATACAATGAACAAAACTCTCCTTAAAATAAATCCATTGTTCTGAAACTAAATGTATTAAAAAACACCATAGCAACATCCCTGGAGTATTTATCTTATTTGAGGGACATCCACCCTCTTACAAAATTTTCTCCCTTATAAAAAACTCAATCATGTTTCAACAAATGGCAAAAAAAAAACATAATTTTGCGGGGGCCAAAGATTGGTCAAAAAGAGTAAATTTTGACAGGAAATGCCAGAGTTCAATGGGTCAAAGGAGACCAATTTCTGAACACTTGAGCTCTGACTCATTCTTTTTCCCCGGCAAGCGTGTGGAATTTTCCGGGCGGGGTCTTCCCCCCTATCCCCCGAAATGTCATCAACCTCCTTTCAGTGACCCTCCTCGATTGCAGACTGCCGGATTTTCCTGGATGCGTCTCCATGGCGACGCCGCCCTTCACTCGGCCGTCGCGCCGACACAATGACTGTCAGACCTAAATATCGACGCCGAGGGGCGCGTCTCGGGAAGCGGGGGTGTTCAGCACAATTTCCGCGTTCGAGCCGGTGCAAGGGTGCCCTCCCTAATGCCTTTTCTCCCCCAAATTTCACTTGACTGTTCCAGACACACATAGGGAGATTCGAGGGAATTATATAGGTGTCTGATACTTGATATGCTTGATACGAAAAAATTGTTCCTTTTTACAGAAGCGCTATAATTTTTAACCTTTTTATTTAACCATTCGACTTGAATAAGGAAAAATTATAAGAAGCTAAGTATTACAATTTCAGTGAATCATTGATATTACGCACCACACTAACAAAAAATACTTAAAATTCTTTAGATTTTGTGCTTATCCATCTATCGGTTCATTATAACAGTTAGATTTGATTCATTACTTTTGAAATTATCCATTTCGCAATTTTTAACGATTCCAAGACTTTGAAAGAAGATCTTCGTAAATCCGAAGTAAGTACAATAGTTTGGAAGTTTCCGAAGTAAGTACCAAAAGTTTAACAAATTATCGATATTTCCTGAATTATTAGAACCAATATTGGAAATTTAAAAAAAATTAACGATTTTTTACAGTTCTGTCAAAAATATAACAGTTTCCGTCCAATTTTTGACATTTCTTCATATAAAACGTATATTTTAATTTAATTCTTCCTCATAGAAACTCCCCAGAAACATTCCTTGCTCGTTCACCTTTTCCTTGTTGCCATCACGAAAAGCGTCAAGTCCCGTGTTGAATTGCTTTGCATGAAATCGTAGGCAAATAATGGAAAATTATTCAAGTGGGGAGAAACGAGCGCCATTATGCGGATATTTCCGTGGCCGAGTTTAATCAACCCCTCGAGAAGTTAGCAAAAACAGGGAGGAAATATCGGGCGCGAGAGGGAAACTTGCCATGAGTTTTCCCGGTCGTCTGGCCAAGTTCCCTCAACCAGCGAGAGAAAGAAAGAGAGGGGGGAAATGCGCCATAAGTGGGGTAGAAGGTTTCCCTTAAGAACTGGGAAAGTCTCTAAAAAGGGAAGATGTCCTTTAATTTGCTATGATTTGATATATTTATTCCTTAAAGAAAAAAATATAATTTGACAGAAAATTCCTGTCAAAGACACTTTGACAGCTATCAGACAGCAAAATACGCTTTGAATTTAACGGTTGCTGAACCCTTTGGCTCGATTTTGCGAATGCACTCTCGTTCTTCCTCCGCGTCGACACATAACTCTGTCTGGGTGTCCCTTTCGTCTCTACCGCCGTCACTACCCCCAAGCATAACTCCCCTTTTGCTCCATCCCCCTTCCCCCAGAAACGGAAGCCAGACTACGTAATCGATTAGCGCCAGGCGGGTCGGATCGATCGCTCGAATCGTCCCCAATTGCCAGAATGCTCCACTCCCTGAATTTTGCACGTTCTCCCCTTTTTCAGCAATGCCGATTGGAAGGGGAGAAGCATTTATCCTGTGATTTCTGAGGGAAATCACAAGTTGCAGTGAAATGGGGGAACATTTTGATGCAGAAGGGATTTGTGTCTCCAAATTGAATGCTATTGGAGATGATTTACTCTCAAATAAACTCTATTGTTGAAATAGGGAATATACCTACATATATTGTGCAGTCAAGATTCGATTGTTGTCGATTTCATAGATAAATTCGATAAATTGCCCCGATTTGACACTTTCTAGAACATTAGAAAATGGCAAGTTGAAGGGATGCTCATGAACCCTGAAAAACGTTGATTTTTCGTCTAGTCTTAAGAATTATAATATAAAGAAGTTGATTTTAATTAATGGTTTCTTATATTTTAAAAATGGCCGACAAGTGGGTACAAATAGCGCAAAAACTGCCACATTTTGCATATTGAATTTTTTAGTGGAATTCTTACAGATTCCACTATTGCGTTCATCACAAAATACCAAAGTCATCAGATCGGTCTGAGATAGCCATAGGGGGATGTCTTGAGTCTCACTGATTACGAAAAAGTGGGTGGCCAAAAACCGGTTTTTCCGGCCGGCCGTCCGGCCGTCTGCCGAAGAATTGTTATAGCGAGAGAACCGTTATAGATAGAGACTTGCGGTTTTCGGCAAAGGTACATAAGTGGGGGTAAATTACAAGATGGCGCTATAGTCGACCTCCCCCACCCCTCCATCCACCATTTTGAAAAGTCTCAAAATATTCTTTTTAAGATATCTCCCAAGATCTGTTACAGATTTTCTTAAAATTTTAATATGATGTAGCCTAGGCCGAGACCTTCCAACAAGGTATCACACAAGTCTCTACAAATACCGGAAATACTGGTTTTGTTAAAAATTGTCTTTTGGTCATATCTCCAATTTTATGGGCCTGATTTCGATCATTGAGAGCTCGATGGAAAAGTTTCGCAAAATGCTACAATTTAATAATAATAATAATAATTTCTTAGAACATCGGTACTTAAGTCTCTACGTCTCTACTGTATTCAAGTTGGCATAATCGGTAAGAATTCCACATTCGGAATCTAGGATTGCCACTCGTTTAAGCCTTTGAAAAGCATTTTAAAGCGATTTGAGAATTTTTCGCAAATCCGAATAGTTCCACAGATTTCAGGAACTCTTTAAAAGTTTCACGAAATCTGAGAAAACCGAGAAAACATATATAATCCTTTATCAGCTTTGTAAGTGATATTTGTATATGTATAAGCCACCGCTTGTAAATGAAATATCATCTAGTTTTTTATCTTTTTTGTTTTGAGCATTTTCTCTGTATTCTCTGGTGCTTGATAATCTCATCTCTTCAACATATAGCCCCTGAGTATATAATTCCGCATATAGACTCACTTCTCTTTATCTCTTACGTTGAATTGAAGTGTTTTGCTGTAAAAATGCACTGCTTCACCGGCTTTACCATAGCAGAGGAAATGCAATTAATTTCATCATCCTATCCTCTTTCCTTTTCCCTGAAAATGCTGAAAAGCCATTTTTTGCTCCTTGGAGTGGGGAAGGAAAACAGGTGGTCCACCTCAGTGTGGTCGGATGTGGAGAGGATGTTGTCGATAATGAAAACAAACATGGGTAATGAAATTTGCATCCGCTCGACACGTGACTGAGCAGAGGAAGCAAATTGTCTTATCTCCTTGCAATGGTACTTGACCGGGAGAACGTGTTTCGGGAAGAAAGTGCATGGATCGCACACTTGCCGAAGGAGAAGGCGCAACAGCCTTGAGCCCAATCCCAAGTGTTCTCTCCTGCTCTTCGTGCTGGAGGGTGTTGAGGTCTACCCCTTTTTTGGGTATCGCCATCCTCATCGCGCCAGTGAGTGGGAATAGAGGTGAGAGCAGGAGAGAATGATAAGTGGAAGGGAGTCTCAACATCCCTCTTTCCATGGCACTCCCGGGTGTTTTAGGCCTGTTTTCCTCTGGGGATTGAGTGCAGAAAGGGAAGTGCGAGAATGAGATGAGTGACCAGGGAGGGGATGACACATGCATTGCATGCGTTTGACGCACGTCCCAAAATCAGTCGAACGACGTTCATACACACGATAAGACACGTGTGAGCACACGCTCCACTCTCTCGAACTCTTCTCGCACAGACTCTTCTCGTTCGCCTTAGTGGGCCACCTTACCCAGCGCCAGCGTCTTGGCGGGACGTCTCCAAGGCGTGTGTCGGTGTCGTGTGTGTGCAACACCTTGTCTTCCCACCTTAGTAGTATATAGCTTGTCCTAAGAGGGGAGGAGAGTGACCTGTTGGTAATGGATCCCATCCATCATCATGCCTCGCCCCTCCACTGGGGATACGCGGCCAGTCAGCCGCACAACACGTGGATCCCGCCACCCAGTCGGAAGCTCAAGAGAACGCTCTCGGACAGTGATAACGATGATCTGTACTCAGAGGAGTCATCCAAAGATCAGTAAGTTAAATTTGGTCTTTTAATCATTTTTGGAAGGATTTTCAAAGTGTTTTAAACCTTTTCTCAAAAGTGAATTTCTGTGAAAGAATTGTGAAGTGTTTTAAGTGAAATGTTTCTTTAAGAAAATACTTAATTCAAAATTTAATCGAAATGCTTAAAAATTATTAATTTTAGTGCATAAACTAAGAACAATAAAAAAACAGTATAAACTAAACAGTCGAAATCTTCAGTTTTCAGCAGAGCGATTTTAAAGTAGAATCAGCTCGACTTAATTTTTGTCTAGAACTTATGAAATTTCTTAAAAACTAGAATATTAACGGTATTAAAAAGTAATTAAAAAATGATCATGAATGGAATCGAACCTGGAACCTGCCAAACAAGGAGTGCAAACTCTAGCGTGGTGCCACGGAGTTCTCAGTTAACACTGTATATGTTCATAAAATGTTCCACACTTGTTTCTTTAAAAAAAAAAAACTGAGATTCCGGAATCAGAATTACTGTACACTCAACTCATCGAACGACTAACCTTTGATAGTGTCTAATCAATCAAAATCTAATAAAAAAATTTAATATTGATTTTTCTTTACTTTTTATTATTGTTGAATTCAATTTTTCAATTCAAAGACATTTTTCGTATTAATTGCTATTTCAAAGTAAAAACAAAGTAAAATTTCATATTAAATGAAGTTATTAGGTAAGGTGGAAATTGACTAGAAACGAAATTAAAATTCTTAGAAAATTAATTTAATTAATAAACATCTGCAGTGATTAATGAAAAAATCTTGTAGACAGATTTAGTGCGAAAGAAGTTACCTAAAGACATTTTTTTTGAAATTTTTTTAGTTTGAATTTCGCTATAATAAAATTAACCTATACATTATTTTTCATTCCTTGTTTTTTGCCCTTTAGTTTTTTTTGCAAAGCCAGAAATTCGGGGTTTTAATAAATCTTTTTTTACATATTAAAATTAGCTGGGATTCCCATATCTCAGCCTAATTTTTATTCAACCGGATTAAAATTTCTATTAATTCCTCTGTTTTCATAAATTTTCGAGAAATCTCAAGTTCTTCTAAAAGCCTTTTATAAAATCCGCCATTTTTTATTTTCAAGCAACGATTAAATATTTAATTGAAGAAATTTCTTCAAGCCTTTCTGCGAAAAGCTTAAAGTTTCATAATCTCAGCTTCTCACTCAAAGGTATAATATGAATTCCTTTGTCGCGTCCTCCCATTTCAGCAAACTTTCTCCTTTTTGGCTATAATGTAATAAATACACATAGCATTCAGGGAATATTCATATTTCAAAGCAGCCGGTTTCAAACTTAATTCTCAGATGTTAAATTACAACTTGTTGTACTTTCATGTTATCATAAATAGTTTCAGAAACTTTACCCGCATGGCAATGTTTTTTTTTCCCTCAACTTTCTTCTTCACGACAATGTTCTCATTGCTGAGTTAGGAATTTCTTCGCCTGCCAGTAAACTTTTGCATCAAAGAGGGAGAGTTTGGTTTAAAATATTAAAGTTTTGCTCTCGGTTGAATTTTTCCATAGAGCATCTCCTGGGGAGCCCAACAGCTGCCAGATGCTGACGCGGAAAAAGCGTCGTGGTGTGATTGAGAAAAAGCGTCGAGATCGAATTAATTCATCATTGTCGGAGCTGAAGCGTCTCGTGCCGAGTGCTTATGAGAAGCAGGGATCAGCAAAACTGGAGAAGGCAGAAATTCTACAGCTCACAGTTGACCACTTAAAGTCGCTCCATTCGAAAGGTAAGGAGGATGTGTTACTACATACATATAATGAGAGGAATATGTGGCAAAAGGAGCACAAAACCCTTCTTCCAACGTGTTGAAGCACGCCCTGAAGTGTTTCGCGCAAAATAGTGAGATGAGAAGATGGAAGGGACTTGTGTTCTGGGGCGGAAGTGTTATTTGATACGGGAATAATGGTTCATTGATGTAACATGCTGAATTGGTTAAAGGTTAATCGTCGTAATTGTGTTTTATACATTGCAACGTGTCGAGGGTCTCCCCCTTTTTATGGTCGCAATCGAAATGAGACAATTTTGATATGCTTCGGCAATGTTTGGGCCGCAAGTGAATAATTTAAATGGCGAGTATTGTCACTAAATCTTTCATGGACATTTCTCAGAGAACGGAACTCCATGCTATAGAGGAGAACATGATGATGATTCCATCCTCAATAATTCACATTTGGGTTTAATCGATTGTCAGACACCATCAGAGAAATTCCCTAAAGATTTCTTTTATCATCTCCTCTGGCAAATTTAAGTTTATTGTTCTATGGAGAGAATAGAGAGAATCGATTTGAAACCGAAAATTTCAGTTTTCTAAATTGTTTTCAGTGAATCTGGAATAGGGTCACAAGGGGTTACTGATTTAGGGAATCCCTGGTCGATTTACTCGAGAAATGTTTCGCAGAAACTGAGACATCCGAGTTCTAATTTTTGTTTTTTAAAAGCGTGTTTAAGCACTCTATGCGTTTAAAGTACTTTAACGTGGTTGAACACGTTTAAACTGGTTTAAGCAAACTCAAAGAACTTTAACGCGCTTAAAAAACCCTTTAACTCGCTTAAAACCCATTAAAGCGTTCCCTTTAACGCGCTTAAAGGCCGTTAAAGCGTTTAAAGCCCTTTAACGCGCTTAAAGGCCGTTTAAGCGTTCCCTTTAACACGCTTAAAGGCCGTTAAAGCGTTTAAAGCCCTTTAACGCGCTTAAAGGTCGTTAAAGCGTTTAAAGTCCTTTAACGCGCTTAAAGGCCTTTAAAGCGTTTAAAGCCCTTTTACGCGCTTGAAGGTCTTTAAAGCGTTTAAAGCCCTTTTACGCGCTTGAAGGTCTTTAAAGCGTTTAAAGCCCTTTAACGCGCTTGAAGGCCTTTAACGCGCTTAAAGGCCTCCAGAGCGTTTAAAGCCCTTTAACGCGCTTGAAGGCCTTTAACGCGCTTAAAGGCCTTTAGAGCGTTTAAAGCCCTTTAACGCGCTTAAAGGCCATTAAATCTTTTAAAGACCTTTAACGCGCTTAAAGGCCTTTAAAGCGTTTAAAGCTCTTTAACGCGCTTAAAGACCTTTAAGCAAACATAAAGAACTTTAACACGTTTAAACTGCTTTAAGCGCACTTAAAGAACTTTAACGCGCTTAAAGCGCTTAAAAAATCCTTAAAGCATTTTAAAGCGTTTAGTGAAATGCTTGCAAAACTCCAAAAACCATGAATAGTTTCGTGAATCATAGGAAACTCATAAAGTTTCGCGAAACGCGAGAAACTAGTATCCCTTGTTAGTATCCATATGAATCACCCCTTGAATAGGGTGGAGTAACCCCTTTCCGCCACTTTAAGCTTTTATTAATGCCTTATAACTCTTACAGGTTTTGTCTGATTGAAATTATTTTTTTAGAAATGCTATTAAGTATGAAGTATTCTTTCTAAATTGTTTACAACCGATTTTTCAATAATTTTGGGCTATCCATGTTGAAACAAAATATTGTTTTTTTTTGCATTTATACGTGTTTTTCCCCTTTCCGAATTATTTCCATTTTGCTGCAGTCCTCCAAGAATATATAGTTTACGATCTTGCAAAATTGCGGAAAGCGGTTTTATATAGCAGAAAGGGTTTACTATGCCTATTTTCATTAAATATTAGTTTGCAAAATATTTCTTCTAAGTCAGAACAGAAAATGCTGGTAGTTAAATAGCCCCGTCCTCCCCTAGTGATGTATGAATTCTAAATATTTAGCGAATATTTATAAAAGTTATTCGACAAATCTCCATTAGCTTTACATGGAATTTAATTCCCATATCAGATTAATAGGAAGCTCAAATCAATTTTCAATGCTGTTCATCAATCATAATCTCACTTATTCATCAGTCTCTCTCTCTCATTTGATGGATAAACTTTGGCTCGAGGAGCAACAATTCCCTGTATATTATACACTCATCGCCACATGAAGTACATCAACCAGTCGAGGAACCCTTCCCTCAATGCCAATTAATCCCTGTGTGACTTTTCAAAGCACACAAGAGGTCTTCACGACAACAATGGATCTCCTTCTCTCCGCAATTCACATGTGAATTTGCCATTTTCGTGA
The DNA here is from genome assembly GCA_918844115.2 of Phlebotomus perniciosus. Classification (NCBI taxonomy): domain Eukaryota; kingdom Metazoa; phylum Arthropoda; class Insecta; order Diptera; family Psychodidae; genus Phlebotomus; species Phlebotomus perniciosus. The sequence continues at coordinate 13,559 of CAKKOB020001399.1, read as the reverse complement.
ATCACACCAATTTTTTTCCCACTCTCTCACCCTCTCTGTCTCAGCAGTGTGAAAGGGGGATTACTCATATGGGTAAGGTCAGTGTGTGAGACAGAGAGGGGAGATCACTAGGGAAAACGCGTGGGAATGTTTTTGAACACAACCAGTCAAATGAGGAAGCCACCACTGGAAATAGTTTGTGTGTGAGAACACGAAGGGAGAGTAAACTACACTAAATTGTACGGAATTAGGGTGTCTTTTGTGTTACCTTTTGCTCTCTCAAATGTTTTTATGGACTGTCTCTCTTTTTCCCATGGCAAAAAAATCGTGGGAGATTTTTTATTTCATCGTTTTCGCTATGGGAAAAGGGATGATGGGAGTAAATAAATAAAATGGCACTGTGGCTAATTTGGGGGAAAAATACTTAATTTGTTTTGCAAATTGACAAAATTTGCGGAATTTGTGGGAAACGGGGGAATATCTATTTTGTCTAGTAAATATTATAGTACGAGCTGTTCACAGCTTATTAATTGCATTGTGGTTTGTTAGTTTAGTTTAGACAGAATACGAAAAATGGCAATACTGCAATCCAAATGTTTCTCCGTTTCTCCGATTCTCCGTCTGTTACTGCCCTGAAGGCCAAACGGTTCCAGATAGAGACTTCGGGTCTTCGAGGAACCACCCACCCCATGTTAGAAAGATGCTTGCTTTCTAACAGAATGGTTGGTTCTTAGTTAAGCTTTTTTTAAAAATGAATTTTTGATTGAATATCCCCCACTCTCCCCTATATGTTTCATCATATTTTTACTGCAAAAACTTTGATATTTTACTGATCACTGATCAGTTTTGAAAAATTACTGATCAAAAGGATTTATCCTATCACTTTGAATCTATTTTTTTTTTTAATTTCTCCCGCTTCAATGGCTCAAAAAATCAAAATTTAGATTTCCAATGTTTTTTTCGCGATTGATTTAAATCCGTGTTCAATACATTTTCCTCATTATTGCTGCTTTAACTCCGCTCCAGTTCACATGAATGGGCATTGTAATGAGATGTAAAATATTTTCTGACCACCAAATCGCCGCGAGAGCAATGAAGTGGTCAAGCAGCGCGATTCCTAATGAGCAAGAAACACTGTATTAAAATGTGGTTTATCCTGTTTTTCGCTGCAGGAATCGACTCGATTGCCTTCGATCCGCAACGCTTCGCTATGGATTACCACATAATCGGCTTCCGGGAGTGTGCATCGGAAGTGGCACGATATCTAGTCACCATTGAGGGAATGGACATCCAGGATCCCCTGAGATTGCGTCTCATGTCTCACCTGCAGTGTTTTGTGGCGCAGCGCGAGTTGTCGGCTAAGAATTCCTCTCATACCTCGGCCACTCAGTCTGCCGCCGCCGCCGCCTGGTCAACGCCTGGATCTAGTGGAGTTGCCACGTATCAGAGTGCAGCTTACCATCATTCCGCCTATCAGAACTATGCACCACAGGCCACCACTTCCTCAGGGTATGTGCCCAATCTTCCGGCTCCGGTGCCTCCGGTGGATAGTTTGCACGACGCCACCGCGTCCACGGCTACATCCACGCACCAGGGGCAGGATGTGACGGTGCAGCACAGTCAGGAGGCGCAACAGCAGCACTATCCCAACAACAATCAGGAACATCAGAGTGCAGCTGGTCCCATTTATACGGACCTCTCCAGTGCTGTCCATCGCGGATCCTCATCTCATGGACTGGCCTACGCCCAGCACTCTCACTACCCGCCAGGCAGCGCCCAGAGCTACGCTGTGCCCACGTCTGGGTACAACAACAACAACACTCCGCCGGGCAATGGATCCAAGCCGTATAGGCCATGGGGCGCGGAGATGGCGTACTGACCAGACTCTCTCGAGCTCGAGTAGGAGAGCCACTGAATTCTAAGTCGTTTCATAGTCATTTTTACAAAGGATGCCACTATTTTTTATACTAAATTATTTAATAGGATATAACTTGGAGAGGAAAAGAATATTTCGGGGGTAAGTCAATTTATACAGGATTTCTATTTGAAATATAATGCGTGAAAATATTTTATTCGAGAAAACGAGAGACAATAAATTTTTAAAGCAATTTATAATAGAAAGAATTTTATTTTTCAAGATGAAGAAAAAAAATATTTTGTCGTTTAGTAAAATGTTTGTCGTATTTTTTTTTAATGAATTTTCATATTTTACTACAGAATTTCCCAGAATTTATTTAAATCGCTATTAAATTCAATCAATATTTTTTTTCACAATTCAACTCAAAATATTTTATACCGTATTGGATTTCCTGGAAGACTTTTGCAAATTAGTTTGCGCAAAATTAGTTAAATACAAGGGGTGACTCCTATAGAGAATCCCTGGTCAGTTGGTTCGAGAGTGTTTCGCGAAATCCAAGAAAATCTTCACGAAAACTTTCACAAAGTTTCATGAAACCTAAGAAACCTTTAGAAACCCCCAAGTAATTCATAACGAAACCCAAGAAACCTTATGGAATTTTCGAGAAACTTGAACAAAGTTTCGCGAAAACCAAGAAACCTTTACCTAGATATTTTATAGAAACGCAAGAAATTTTTGCGAAATTCAAGAAATCTTTAAAAAAAATCACGAAACCCAAGAAACCTTCAGAAATTTCCGAGAAACCTTCACAAAACTTCGCGAAAACCAATAAACATTCAGAAATTTTCTGTGAAACCTCAGAAACCTTCAGAATTTTATTGAAAAACCTAAGAAACCTTCAGAATTTTGTTGAAAAACCTAAGAAACTTTCAGAAATTTTTTGAGAAACCCAAGAAACCATCAGAAATTTTCGAGAAATCTTCACAAAGTTTCGCGGGAAACCCATTTAACATTCAGAAATTTTCTGAGAAACCTCAGAAACCTTCAGAATTTTTTTTTGAAAAACCCAAGAAACCTTCAGAAATTTTCGTGAATACTTCACAAAGTTTCGCGGGAAACCCTTGTCAATCATATTTGTATATGAGTAACCTTTTGAGTAACCCGATGTTTGAAAATTCCCCGGAAATCTAAAATATAAATAATACAATAAGCATTGTTTGACCCTTTATATTCATAGCAAAAATTTCAGAGAACAATTTATAAATTTTCGATTATACAAATGGACGAACAGATTCCCGGAAAAAAATAGGAAGAAAATCCTTTTATATACAAAATTTAAAAGTAAAGAAGTTTATATTTACCGAAATTATGCAAGCGATTTCACGGAGAATCTAATAAATATGTATTAGTGGAAAATGTGAAAAGAAATATCAAATGAAATGTGACAGAATCTAAACGACATAATATTTTTCTCCTTACATTTTTGTAAATTTTATAAATTTTATAGATAAAAATAAAATGTGCCAGTGAAACCATTAAAATTGACCTTCTAATGAAATGCCCCTGAGAAAGAGAGCTTTATTGCCACGAAAATATATCAAGTTCAGAGACGAATTACCAGCAAATCCATTTCGGAGAATGCCATAAAGTATTTATTAGAAATTAAAATGAGAGAAATTTATATTTTTAGAAAACAATTTACAAAAAGACGAATAAACTATTTATAAGATAAGATGAAGTCTTTCATATTTTTTCACACAATATATCATAGTTTTTAAGCAATATAAACAAAAGAAAAAAAAATAATAGATAAAATTGTGATTTTACACCAAGATTGCCTCTTTTGCAATAAAAATAAAGAAAACATTTTTCAATGAAAAAAAATCAGCCTCTTTTTTTAAGTGTTTTGGGGGACAGACAGGTTCATTTCTGGTGCGGAAGCATAAATGGGTCTGCAAAGAGAAATTTCCATAATGAAAAATTCACACATCTGCGACTTCCGCAGCTGGTGGGGAATAATTTCTTGGATGTGAGAATGAAGGGGATGCCTAGACGCGCTTTTAATGCCGACCCACCCTGGTTTTTTTTCACCCTTTTGTCGTAACGTTAAATGCAAATTTCGGTCTCATTAGCACAAAATGAGACACGGCGAGAAATGTAGACACTGTTGGCAGCTTCCGGTGACCACTGGTCAATTAATATCCACAGAAGGACAGTCTTTTTTCCAGCAAAGGCTCAACGCGCGGTTCACTCGCCTGGAATATTCATGTGCGCGTCCGGGAGATTTTTCCCGGAAGGTGCGGGAACGGGTTTTATGCGATGCATTTATCCCTCAGTGTACTTACTTAATGTGCTCATTTATAATGGGCGATGATGGACACTGGGGAGGAATTAGTAGAGCATCCTGGACCAATTTATAATGTGTCACGATGAGTAGAATAGGGAGCGCAAGAGTGGAGGAAAATTGGGATGGTTTTCCCTTGTATTTGTAACCCATTGGAGCCATTGGAAAATCAATTAGATACACAATCTACGGGGATTCACTGGCAGAGAATAGTGAAAAATTTATTTGCATTGAAAGGTTAGTTTATCTCTACTAAAAAGATTTTTATTAACAGCAAATGCTCAATTCAAGGATTCTTAAAAAATACCCCTGAATCATATTTTAAAGTTATAAATTGTATTCTTTAAAGCTTCCGGACCTTCTCCCAGTAACATATTTTTCCATCCCCATGTGAAACTGAAAACGCGATGAGATTTTAATGCAACATGCAGAAACGCATAAAATCAATACAGACTATATGGCGTGAATTTTTCATCAGAATCTGTGAGATTTTCCCACACTCGTGATCGTACAGTTTTATCCTCTATCCTTTCTGAAACGTATAAAAATTTCACATACCAGGAAAACATTTCGTTTGATTTTGATGATTTGCGTGTAGGTATAATCGGAGGAAAAATATTTGTTTGGAAAATCACGCGCGAATGTCAAGGGAATGCTTGAATTTGATATCAATGCAGTGTTTTTGTAAAAAAAAAATAGGTGTACTCTCTATACAAGAGTCAGGTAAAATTGATAGATAAAATAGCGCACTGCATAAATGTAAAATGATTTTTTTTTGAAATATTTTATTAGCAAAATCGTAATTCAAGTCAGAAATATTTTAATTAAATCACCTCTTGTGAAACAGGTGAAAGCATTGGAAGTTTTATTTTTAATTCATTCATTAGCAGGTAGGAAAAAAAACTCCAGGGGTCTCAAGGGGGAGATATTTAGTCCAAATTTAAAGTGGTGTACTCTTGAGTGGAAGTGCTTGAAATAGCTTCTGACCGCGTTTTTACCGTACCAATTTGAAATTCCCTGTAGAATGCATGACTTTAAAAATGTTTGCCATTTTGCCAGTTAAAATCAATTCATCCTCAAATCCTAAACATATTCTTTTTCTCTACATCCAGTAGCAGCTAGAAAGAGAGCGGATTAGTCCGTGAAGTGGATTGGATTGATAGGTCACTTCGATGAATTTGATCAAGTGAAACAATTTCTGTCGGCCATAGATCTTTTCATTAAATTAATAAGAATGAACATCACAACTTTATTTTAATCGCAGATGCATACCTATAATTTTAAACAAGTTTAATTAATGTGATCAAATTATTTATTTTCATTGATCTTTGTATGAAATATACTTATCCAATATTAACAGCCCGCGATTCTTA
>CAKKOB020001398.1:0-22933 GCA_918844115.2 Phlebotomus perniciosus | reverse complement strand
TAAATTTACAGGAAACTTTTACAAAATAAATGTTTTTTTTCATTATTTTTCAAATACTTAACGTATCTTTAAATTCTGCTAGAAAACATCGAGTTTTTGCTGTAAAATCAATCAAAAATGCTGTAGAAATCATTTTTTTGCTAGAAAATTCATGAAGCTTTTACTAAAAATTCTCCAAATTTCACTCAAAAATAGTATAAAAAAATTTGCTGAAGATTTTCCAATATTTCTAACATTTCTGCTAAAATTCTGTTAGAATTTATAGAAGCTCTACAAGTTTCACAACTAATTTTTTTCTAGAAAAATTATTGTATTTCTGCTAGAGAATTTACCGAATTTCTAATAGAAATTTCAAAAGTTTCTTCCATAAAAAAATCTATATATTATAAGATTAAGATTTAAAGAGAACCGAAGTCCAGTTCATCGACCGTCTTTTGGGATTAGCAGTCGGACGAAAAATCAAACAATTGTTAGGACTCAATCAATCACTATTAGTGACTATTGTATTCCGAAAAATTCAGACAAAAAATCTTAACTCTTCCAGTGATTAAAGTCATTGCTCTCTTCTCATTGAATCCATTGAACAGACTCTTAACCACTGACTGTTTAAATTTCATCTTTAAAATTCTCATTAAAAAATTTTATTTAAAATTCTTAGTCTAAAGTTCAGAGAAACCGACAAATTCTTTCAAAATTCAGTAGATTCCATCCAAAGATCATCCCCATTGTCTCTGATAACGAGTGTGTGAAAAAAATCACCCCGGAAGTGGAGAATTACCAGCAATTGGTGGAAAAATGCGTCTATCCTGAAGATCACTGATAAATCCAATTAGGTTAATCACTAGCAATTTTCTACACACACAGCAAAAAAAAATCTCAACAGAAAATTCTCTTCGATCCAAACGATCGCGAATACAAATCAAGACTGTCCAGATTCATCAGATGATCCCGGGATTTTATAGCTCTCGCTCGATCTCTCTCCAGCAAACGGTCAGTGGCGGGTCAGCAAGGTCGACCCCACCAACGCCCCCACACGAAGATCTGATGGGAAAAGTCTCCTGAAATTTCCCATACCTCATCACGATTGCATCATAGATGATCGTGCGATAGCTTTTCCTCTTGGAAGGAGGGAAGCAAAACATGCAATTTTTTTTCCATTTCTGTTCTAATTCCAATCACGCAAATTTCCATGCTCAATTGTGTGTCAATTGACTGTGCAAACACAACTCTTGTGAAATATTGCTGCGCAGATTTAAATAATTTCCGGTCAATTTTGTATTGATTGTCCAAAGACTATGGAGGCCCTTTGTGACTCCCACACGTGGCATTCTTTCAGGTTGCGAGCGATTGGATGCAACTGCGAGTGGTTCTCAATCTTTGTCTTGTTGGAGGTCGAAAGAAGAGCTTTTGAGCTTTCGTCTGGGTTAGAAAGCTTCTCAGATTGAAATTGTTAGAGTTTTCGAGGAAGCATTTTAATTAGATTTAAAGCTTAAACCTTTTAAGTTCTGTTTTGTATCAGTACGCTCTTTAGACAATTTTTTGAGCTTTAGAGCTTTAAATAAAATATTTTAGCTTCTATAGTTATTTCCGAGCTCTGGTCAAATTGAAAGACCTTAAACCCTTGCGCTTTTTGTATTAGAAAACTTCTTTGACTGAATTTTTAGAGCTTTTCAGCTTTAGATCCAAGTTTAATAACTTTCTGGGGGGAAAATGAAGAGTTTTAGCGTATTTAGCTCTTTTAGAAATCCCGGGAGAAAAAATTTAAAAATCCAGATGAAATTTTAAAGCTTTAATAACCGCTGGTAGCTTGGTATTAAATTTTCTATATGTTGTTTGTTTTCAACGTTTAAATTTTAATTTAAAGCTTTCTATAATCTTAAGATTTCAAGGGAAGAAATTTCTGAGCTTTATCTAACAAATGAAATATTGAAGAAATGAATGAACTTTTATTAGGTACATTTTCAAAGTTTCTGGGAAAAAATTGAGCTCAAAAATTTTAAAGTTCTTGGTAAAATTTTTATGCTTAAGCTTTTAGTCAAAGTTTAGAGACTATGGGAACTTTATTATAAACAATATACTCAGAAATTAAAAAAAAAAATAGACAGCCCCTGCTCCCTCGCGCGAAAACGCGGCTTGCCTCATGTTTGCCATTTTATTTTTGTTACTGTTACTCTTAGTTAATTCATTTATGTAAGTTTAGGTTAAATTAAATTATACAAATTATATATATTAAAAAAAAAACAAAAAATGTAATGTATATAGCCCTGTACATGTGATGTCACTCTGGGCATTAATCTAAATAAAATACCTAAAAAATATTTGAAGCTTTCGTTTCTAAGCTAAGCAAAATTGTTAAAGCTTTTTGAGCTTTGATTAAACTTTTTGGAGCTTTCGGGCAAATTTTGAACTTTGGCTGAAACTTTAAAGCTTATAAGTCTATTGCAAAGCTTCATTAAAGCTTGAACTTCTGTTGTTACACTGAATATTTCACAAAATATTTGTAAGCTTTTCTTTGTTTTCCAAAATTTAATATTTTTTTCTTAAATACTTCCAATATTTGGAAAACTTTGAGCTAATCTAATGCTTTTGCATACTTTCTTTTATGCTGTATGAATAAAAAACACTTTCTTGGACATTAAGTTGCCGGGAAAGCAATTTTCTCAACAATACCGTTAAGAATAACTCAATAAAGTGATTGTGGAATTTCTCCTTGAATTCTTTAAATCAATTTTAATGCCTATTTCAATTGAATAACTTAACACGAGAGAGATTTTCTATTGACGAATTCTCTCTCATTGTCTTAGGTGAATGAATAGAGTGATTAATCATAAGAATAATGATATTTACAAAATTTTTAATTACTCTTAATGATCAAGTCTCGATGTTGAGGAAAATCTCTTCACATTCGGCGTTGCTTTCGTCAACTTCTGCGTGTCTTTTCCACAGAATAAATCCCCCAATGATCGCCAGAACAAACACAGACACTGTTAAACACATTTCCATTTGGACAATTGCCTTCCAAGTCTCAATTGGAAATGGTAGGAAAATTTTGGGAATTTCTTATTCTTTGGAAGAAAAGTTATTAAACGGAAGTCTTGGTGATAATTTTTTCCTGTACATTAATTTATTCTTTTTTTCATATTACCTTCTGCTAATTAAATTTACGAGCTGCACATCAAAACCTTCTTCTCTATCGCTGTCGTGTTGAATAGCATGAGAATTTTCAATCGGACAAATGATTTTTTTCCTTTTATATTTTTTTATACAATAATTCTTTCTCACCTACATAATTATAAACGTACACAATTTCTCTCACACGAGATTAAACACAACAAATTACAATTAAATCGGACAATTTTTCAATGCTTGGAAGCTCTCATAACGTACATATTTTAGAAAAAGAAAAAAATAAAACGAGAAAAGGGAAACCAAGTAAAAAAAAGAAATTATTTTTTATTTACATTTTCATGCCTTTTCTCTTCTTCTCTCTTGATCACTTTTCGGCCTATTGATTGTGGAATGAAATTTTTTCTGAATCTTGTGTGTCTCTCGTTCTCTTTAAGTATCAAAAGGGTTGTTGGTGTGAATTTTTCAAATCCATTTCTCTCACTCTAAGCAGTTTTTAAAGTCTCATCGGGTGGTTTTATTTTATTTCAATCAGTAGAACTTCTTCGCCTTGGCTTCTCGTGAATCTCTGCAAAAGAGAGTTATTAGTCAGTCATAAATTTGTGATAAGGTATAATTATGGGCTTTGGAAAAATACTTGTGATTTAGGAAATCAATGTTAAGGGGATTTTTTTAAACACTAGCATAGCCAAACTCAAAATTCCAGTTGAAATTCCACGAGATTTCTGTGGAAGTTCCAGTATATTTCCACTGGAAAATTGCCAAAATATATTGGAGACATTTTAAATTTCCAAAAGAAACCCCTTCCCGTCAAACTTTTCTGGAACTTCCAATAGAACATCTCGAATATTTTCATTAGAAATACATTCAGATTTCCAGTTCAATTTTCTCTTATTTTAAAAATTTGGTTATTGAAACTATTCGGGAAAAATTATTACAAATTTCTATGGAACTTCCAATAAATTCCCATGAATATCCATTAAAGAAATTGTCATAATCTCATGTAATCATTCCATGTCTGAACATATATTCCAGGAGAAATTCCCGGCAAATTTATTAGGAAATTTCAATGAAGTTTTCCAATAGAAATCCTTCCAGATATTCATTAGAACTTCTAAGAAATTTCTTCGGAATTTCCATTAGTACATTTTTGTTTTTAATTATCAAAAGAAAATTGTCGTAAATGTTTAGTAGAAAATATAATAAATTGTCAAATTTCCTTCTATATGGAACTTCCAATATATTCCCATAAGTTTCCATTGAGAAAATTCCCATAATCTCTTGTAAACATTCCACGTTTGGAATATGTAATAATTTCCAGTAAATACTATTCCAGTCAAAACCTTCTGAAATTTCCAATGGATATTCTATTCCAAATCTTTCCAGATTTCCAGTAAATCACTTTTTATTTGAAAATTCTTCACTGGGAACTTCCAGTGACTTTTTTTTTACTTTCCAACTGAAAATGTATTAAATTTTTTTAATAAAAACTGTTCAGGAATATTTTATTAACAAATTAATGGAACTTCTAGTATTATTCCCATAAGTTTCCGTTCAAAAAAATCCCAAAATCTTTTGAAAACATTCTCTAATCCTTATTTTACAAAAAGAAACCTTTGGAATTTTTACTGGAACTTCCAATAGCTTTCCATCTGCAACTCTGGAAATAAGTCAAGGTGAATTTCCAGAGAATGTTCAACAAAATTTTCACTAGCAAATTTAACAAACTTCTGGCTTGATTGTGAAATTCCAAATGGACTTTCCAATGGAAATCTGGAATTAAGTTATTATTCTTTTAACACCCAGATCTTTCCATTTATCTCTTCAACTGACAATATTTCGAGAAAACTTCTTTCTCCCCTTTCCCAAATACAAGAAATCCCGCTTATTGCCTTATCACTGATAAGACTTAATCACATTGTTTACTCGCCCCAAACATTTGTTCAAACGTCTCGCCACTCACCTAAACAGACTGTAACAGAAGACAACACTCAGCTGGACCACCGTGATGACGAGGAAGGTCGTGAGTCCCAAACAGTTATTCGTTGGACATCCCGTCGTCGCTCCATCCTTGGCATTGAGCGTGTGACTGATTTGTGCCATTCCCTGCTTAACATTGTTCATCGATTCGCGCATCTCATTCATCAATCCCTGAACCTCATATCCCGACGATTGAACCTGCGCCGTTGGCTGTCTGGCCTGATTCTGCAGAATGTTATCCGTTTTCATAGCCAATTCACTGATAATCGAGCGAATCTCCTTTGCCGTCTGAGCGATATAGTTGTTATTGTTGAGCAATGCTTCCACTTCCTGGCGCGCAATAACAGCCGCTGGTTGCATTGCCTGACTTCCTGGGGCTCCGCCCTGATGGGGTGCGCTAGAATAATTAAAGTATTTTGTTTTGAAGACGTTCTATTGAAATCTTTCAGCTGAATACAAAAGAAAAAAACTTACCCCCCGGTGGCTGAAAGAAGCCCAAGCGTTCTCTCCTGCCTCCCAATGACTTCGTCCATTTTGCGCGACAGCTCCCTGACGACTTCCGTCATTCCGCTCTGCGCCTGCCAGATCTGTCGCAACTCCCTCTGATTGTCACTCTCGAACCAATCATCCATATCTTCGCGTGGCGCCTTGTCCGGATGCTCCCGCCTGTACTCCTCCTTCTGCTGCTCCAGCTTCTTCTGATACTCCAGATACTCCTTCGACAAGCGATCCGCCTCGTCTGACGGCTGCTGCGCATCCTGGCCGGCGGGATGGAGCGACGTGGTGAGGAAGTGGAACACATCGTGATCATCCGCCAGACCACCCGTAGCCGCCGAAACACCAAAGTATCCCGACTGGGGCAGTTTCACTCCCTCCGCCCTCAAACACATCTCATAGTCATCATTGTTGTTTGTCATCCCATTGTGAAACAGGACAGTGAGGATGTTGTTGTAATACTCAATGCGCGCTCGCGTCGGGAAGGGCTTATTCCGGAAGTCTCTGAGACAACCGGAAAGCAATTGAGTTGTTCCGTCATTCTGATGATCGAACTTTTTCGTTCCGTCATTCAGCACCGCCATAATGTATGGATTGTTGTGTTTGTTGTCATTGTCGAAGGAGTCAAAGAACAGTCCAAGACCTTGCCAGCGATCGGATGAGCCAAAGACATCCCCATTGTAGTCACCTTTCTCAGTTGTGAACCAAAAAGCCTGTCAAAATGCGAATTTATTAGGTTTCAGTGATAAAATTTCCAGTGGAAAGTCTAAAATTTCCAGAGGATCACTTCCAAAATACTACAATGGAACTTCCAGTTCATGTTTCTATGGAATTTCCAGTTTAATTCTTTAAGTTGCTTCCAGTAAAACTCCTAAAGGTTTTCCAGTAAACTCTGGAATTTCCAGTAGAAATTCCTGTAAAAATACCTACAAATTTTTCAGCGCAAAAACTCTGAATTTTCTTGAAATAATTTAAAAATTGTTCTTATATTGGAATTTCCAATGTTTCCAATATAAAATCTACTCTGGAATAACCAATAGGAATGTATTTACATCTGGAATTTCTAAAACAAAAATTCATTTTTTGGCAAAGAAATTCTGCTCAAACCCCCCAAAAAGAACTATGGAAATTCCAGTATAGAAATATCTTTGAAATTTCTACTAGAAAAGCGCTGACTATTCCAATAAAAAATTTAAAAGAAATGTCTCAGAAAAACCTTCATTGTTGAAACTTCGAATGGGAATTCTTTAATTTTTTTTAGCAAAAATATCTGGAACTTCCAGTGTAAAACTATTTCTAGTATGATAAAAAATGTATCTGGAATTTTGGGAAGAAAATCGTCTAGAATAAACAGTAGAAACTATTTTTTTAGCAGAGAAAATTTAAAAACCCTCAAAAATTCTGGAATTTCCAGCATTTCCAATATCGAGAAATATCTTTAGAATTTCTATAGTAAAAAATCTCTCCAATTCTTAAATTACATTTTATCAGACATTTTCAAAAATTTCCAACAAAGCAACTCATGAAATCTGTAAAAATACTCCCATGAATATTTCTATGGAACTTCCAACAGAAATTTCTTCCCAGTTTCCAGATGCAATTCTTCTGGATTGTAATAAAAAAAGCTGGAATTTTCATACATCTTTCTGGAATATTTTAGCAAAAATTTCTCTTTTGGAACTTCCAATGGGAAATCCCATTGGAATAGATCTGGAAGTTTTGTCTATTATCTATTAGATTTACGAATTTATTTTCAAATAATAACCAATTCTTATTCGAGTTAAATTTATACTTTCTAAATTATTTTTTTAACTGAATGAAAGTTTTCATATTCTTGCATGCAAAGATAAAGCTAAAAAATATTTACTTTCTTAAATTCGACAAAAGAAAAACAAAAAAGAAATTCTTTGGCCAACTCACCAGTCCATCAGCCCCGACTCTCCCTCTCCCAGACACCCTGAACACAATCTCCACGTCCCACCATTCGAAGTTTGTTCGGCTCTTGGTCCAGACGGCGCCCTTCTGGCTCCTCAATGACGGTGCTATCCTCACGCTCTCAGAACTGGCGATGGCATCTGCAAATACCCAGGACAAACACGTCAGGAGTCAATCCACATCAGGAGAAATTCATATGAAATCCTCTGCCTGGCTGCCCAAAAAACCGTACGCGTGTCAATTTTTTTGCCCCGACACGTGATATGAGAATCGACAATTATTTTCTATCGCCCTCTCTTTCACACTCACACGCCGCCCCATAGCGGGACGTATGCGCATTCCCAAGAACTGAACTCTGACGTGGTCCACTGTGTACTCACTTCCTCCGTACTCCCAGAAGGGAACTGTGCCGTCTTTCTGTGCCAAATACGGCGGCTTGAACGAATATTTGTACTGGAATGTGCGATGCACCAGTCCCTGCTGGTTCCCACCCACCACATGCAGGACAATGAGCAGGAGGAGGCCCAGGAAAATGCAGTTTTTCGCGGAAAATGTCGACCCGGTGTCCATCATCGTACTTTCTCACTGTCTCACACACACTGCAACTGCCATGACACCTACTCCAACTGCTTTTAATCTTACGCGTAGAATATTACTTATTCTACGCAGGGCGAAGTAAAAAAAAATCACTGGAAATTTTCCAGAAGAAATTCCAATGGAAGTTCCAGAGGGAATTTTACAAATGATTATGAAAGAGCTAATATTTTTGCAAAGTTTTCTGGAATTGCAAATAAATCTGGAACTTCCAATGGAAATATGTAGTGGAATTTGGATTTCCTCTGGAATTTCTAGAGGTATCCTTGATTGGCTTTTTTGCAGAGAAACTTCTTTAAATTTGCCAAATCACTCTTAAACTTTTCACTCTTATAGTGGAAATATCTCTGAAAAACTTCCCAGTAGAATCTCTTTAAAGATTTTCAATTAGCTGACTTTGAATTTCCAAGGGAGCCTAAAATCTCTTTTATTCTGGTATTTCCAGTGGAAATACTTAAATACGTTTTCACAAGAAATATTTCAAGAATTTATACTGGTACCTGCTCTGGTAGTTTTCAATGAAAATTCTTAAAGGTAGTTTAGTATAAATGTCTGGAAGTTCCAGTACAAATAATTTTGGGATATAAAATGCAAATTAACCTGGCAATTCCAGTAAAGTGTTTTAAATAGTTTAAAAAAATAAATTTGTTTTAAATAGGAAAATTTTTTTGTAATTTCTAAATTCAAACACAAATTCCAAAACACTCTGGAACTTCCAGTAGGAAAATCATTCTGGAATCCCAATACCAATTTACTGGAATATTTCCAAAAAGTAGAAATGCGCTAAAAAACTTTAAAGTTATCCTAATAAATTTACTGATTTTTTCTCCTAAGAAATTTTCCAATACTTTTCTCTGACTTTCCCATAAAATACATTTTTCTACACTTGCAAATTCCGCGTAAAAATTCCACGTATTATTACTCGACTACTTTCCCGCCACTTAGCCAAGACACCCTCCCATTAAATTTCCTTTTGAATTCAAATCAAACAAAGGAAAACTCACCGAATTACTCAGCCTTGAGCCAGGAATGCCTGCATCTCTTCATGTCTGCCTTGAGGGCGTATCCCCGATGGCAAATGTGACACTGATGGGGCTTCAGCTTGAGATGGAAGCCCCGGATGTGCTGCTGAAGTCCATTGGAGCGCTTAAAGACTTTCGGACAGAGTTTGCAGTGATAATTTTGAGCGTCCGTGTGGGAGATTTTGTGCTGCCACAGGAGATTGGGACGCGTGAAGCTCTTCCCGCATGTATCACAGATGCTTGGCTTCTGCTGGTGAGAGGATTCATGGAGTTTGAGGCCATTTGGCGAGGAGAACTGCCTTCCACAGACTGAACACATAAATTGCAGGAGATTCTTCACTTTCCGGCAAGATTGAGAGACTCTCACGTGGCGATGAAGATCATGAGGTCGATCAAAGACTCCGCCACAATTCCGACACTTGATATCCCATTCCTCTCGTGGCCGATGGAGACGCTCATGACGGAGGAGATTGCTGGAGCGATTGTAAGTCCTGGAGCAGAAATTGCAGGAAAATCTTCCATCTTCGCGTCTCTTGGGCGGTCTTCCACTCCTCCGGTGACGGAAATACCTGCCCGGATGCAGTTGGAGGTTGTGTTTTCGCAGATCCAGCAGTTTAGGGAACTCCAGGGAGCACTTGAGACAGGGAAATGTTAATCCTTTCCTCTGCTCGCAGAGGAATCTCTGATGGTGATTGTGGGTGAGTTTGCTGGGGAAATCCTGACCACATCCGCGACACTTGATGCGCCTGGTGAGCTTCGGTCCTCCCCTCTTGTGATATTTGGCTTTATGGGCCAGGAATTCCCGGATGTTGTGGAAAATCTGCCCACAAATGCAATTTTTAGACACCTTGGCCACTTTGGCGTCGCTTATCAGGAGATTCTTAATGATGTTGATCCTAGGAGTGGAGTTCATCACCTTCTCGCCGGGAATCACTTCCAGTTTCTCCATTTTGCAGGTTTCCAGTGGGGATTTGGCATAAGTGTGATCCGGAAGGGAGATGGCAGTGAAATCTGGGATCCATCCATCGGGTTTCAGTTCAGTCTTGACAGAAATCGAACTGATGATCTCTATTCGATTCTTGGGAGGGATTTTCACCTCAGTATCTGAAGTCTCCTCGGCGATGTCAATGAAAACCTTCTCGAGGTCACTGATCTCCATGATTTCGCAATTCTCCACCTCATCCGAGGGATTGTAATTGAAGATCTCATCGATGTACTGTTCACAGGAAATTTTCTCACTCATCTGACTGGGAGAGTCCGCCGGAGGATTGAAAGGAGCCACAGCGTTTATTTCCTCCTTCACAGTGACTTCCTGTTTAATCTTCACCGGCTTCCCTCGGTTCTCCTGAGCCATCTTATCCTGGGGTGTCCTCAACCTGTCGGCTTGACATCTGGTCACAACATCCACGAAAGCGGCGAAGGACTTCAGGCGCCCAAAGCAATCCTCACAGGGAAGAATGTCCGGAGCAAAGGAAATCATTGGGAAGCATTTCTGAACCCATTCAGTGACGTTTCTGCCATTCCTGGAGCTGTTCTCCACCACCTGAACTCCACAGAGATGACAAAACTCCCTCTGATCCACCGGATCTACTCTTTCCCGGACTTCCTGGCCGATGTGCTCCTTCTCCTCTCTCGGAGTGAGTTGAGAAGGGATTGCCCGGCTCTTTAAGCATCTCCTGCCACAGTGTTGCCGGAAATCCTCTGGGGCAAAGTGCCTACTACAAATGGAGCTCCATCGGCTGGGTTTCCACTCCCTGCCGCGCTCCTGGACCACGAAATCTGTCCACTCCCGCAGCAAAGCAGCGTCTTTGTGGGGGAATCTAAGAAATTGATTTTCAACAGGATTTCCTCGAGAATTCCTACAATTTCCGGCTAAATATACTTACTTGTGGAATGATATGTCCGCACTGTGAGAGTATTTATCCACACAACTGGGAATAGCACAGAAAGAGGGCATTTTCTCAACACTTCCTAGACTCCCGGACACCAAAAACAAAAACAAACCTTGACAGTTGAGATTGAGGTTAGGTTGAAGAGAAAATGCGGGTCTAGCCGGAAAAGCGGATTTTATTGAGGAAATGCAATAAATATCAAAAGATTAGCTTCCTATTTCTTTCCCTTGTCCTTCTTGGCCACCTTCTCCTCAATCGGAGCCGGTTTCACAAATGGAATCTCCTCCTGGTACTTCTCCGGCATGTATTTCCTCAGCACTTCCGGCACCTTCACGCCCGTCTCGGTCTGATGAGTCTCCAGAACTGCACAAATGACCCTCGTGGCAGCGCACATAGTAGCATTCAGCATGTGAACAAAATCCACGCTTGTGTTCATCTTCTTCGTCTGTCCATAGCGCACGAGGAGTCTCCTGGCCTGATAGTCCAGACAGTTGCTGCACGATACCAGCTCCCGGAATGCCTGAGATCCGCCAAACCACGCCTCCAGATCCAACTTCTTGGCAGCCGCATGATTCAGCGCTCCCGAAACAATATTGACAATCCTATAAGGAATCCCCAGAGACTGGCAGAATTCCTCGGCATTCCCAATCATCTCATCCATCATCTTCCAGGATTCATCATCAAACGGCGATGTCAGCACAAATTGCTCAATCTTCTCGAACTGATGCACCCGGAAGATGCCACGCGTGTCCCGGCCATGAGATCCCGCCTCCTGCCGGAAGCAAGTCGAGATTCCGGCATACTTGATGGGCAACGCCGACTCGGAGATCCATTCATCACGATGGAACGCCGCAATGGGCTGCTCCGAAGTGGCTATCAAGTACTTCTCATCCAGAGATCCTTCCTCCACTCTCTCGCTGCCCTTTCCCACCACCTTGTACAACTCCTCGTCGAACTGGGACAACTGGGCGACTTCCTGCATCACCTGGGGAGAGTTAGAGGCGAGTTATGGAAGTTTTAGGGAAATTTTATGGCAAGTTTTGCTATAAATTGGAATTTTGAATTGATTTTTTTTATAGCAAGTATTTTATAGATTAAATTTGAATTTATAGGATATCAAAGTATACCTTTCCAAGTCTAGGACTTGTGGGATTTTATAGGTAAAAATTATAAGTTTGGCTATAAATTGTGATTTTGTTTTGAATTTATGAGATGTTTCCAATAAAACTTATCATAAAATACCTTTAAATGTTTTATTGGATGATTTTATAACAAGTATTTTATAGATAAATTTTAATTTATATGATTTCCTATAAAACAATGAATTCCAAAATTTTGAATTTATAGGACATCAAGTACCTTCCCAAGTCTAAAACTCACAGGAAATCTATTTTATAGGACAAGATTATAGAAAGTTTTGCTATAAATTGTGATTCTGAATTGGATAGTTCTCTTAAGATTTCTTTTTTTCTCTAAAGTATTTTATTAAATTTCTTTAAATGTTTTATATGACGATTTTATAGGAAGTATTTTACATTAAAGCTCGTTAAACTATAAAATTGACGCTTAATTCTCAGAAAATCTTCTTGAATCAAAAATTTTAATTCTCAGAAAATCTTCTAGAATCAAAAATTTTCACGAAATTTATAGGATTTTCTATAAAACATCCTATAAATCTCAATAAATCCCAAAATTTTAAATTTATAAGACATCAAAGTACCTTTCCAAGTCAAGAAGTCCTAGTAAATCTATTTTATAGGACAAAATTATAGCAAGTTTTGCTATAAATTACAATTTTGAATTGGATTTAGAAGATGTTGTCTAATAAAACTTGATATAAAATATCTCTGAATGTTTATAGGCTGATTTTATGGCAAGTATTTTATAGATTAAACTAGAATTTATAGGATTTCCTATAAAATATCCTATAAATTTAATTAAATCCCAAAATTATAAATTTATTAGAACATCAAGTACCTTTCCAAGTCTAGAACTCCTAGTAAATCTATTTTATAGGACAAATTTATAGCAAGTTCTGCTATAAAACTCACCTCTTTGCGCATGAAGAAAGGCGTATAGAGCGGCGTGTAGCCCTTCCGGAAGAGAATGTGCAGTGCGTGCTGAACGAGCGCCTGCTCCAGGAACACAGCAGCCCCCGTGAGGAAGTACCCCCTGGATCCGGCCACAACAGCTCCCTTCTCCCCATTCATCCCATCGATCATGTGAATGAGATCCACATGAGAGTATTTCCCTGTCTTGGAGCAATCCCCAAAAGTTCTCTCCACCCGATTTTCCTCCTCATCATTGCTCACCGGCACGGATTCATGCAGATAGTTTCCTACTTCTCTCAGCGCTCCATTCCTCTTCACTTCCGCCTCCTGGAGAGCCTTCTCATTGAGCTCCATTGCCTCATCAATGAGTAATCGAACTTTCTTGATTTGATTCACCGTCAACTTCTGAAGCTCCTCCACTGTGATCTTCTCCAGATTCTCCACCACAGTCATGGGGACGGATTCCTCATCCCCCACGGGCTCCTTCCGCTTCATCTTCTCCCCAATCGCCTTGCTGCAGGTGTTCTTCATGCGATTCCAATTGTCCGCCTTGTGCCGCCTATTTCGCCATTCCGTGTCCTGCTCAATCACCGTCTCCACCAGCGCCACATCCTTAAATCTCTTCACCTGATTCTTCCTCACGGCGTCCGGATCGTGACCCTTGTCACTGCGGAACACATCGAGATCCAGAACCATTTTTAATCACTCAAAAACACTCCACAGAGGAAATTTTCCTGAACTCTTGTGAAACTCCTGCACTAAACGTGGCGGTGTGGGGTCGCTGCAGTCGCCAAAGAGAGCGCGATGTTTTCCGTGAGAGCGCGAAAACGGCCGCATTTTTCGATGTTTTCTCGTTGTTGTTTGACATTTTGCTCCGGGAAAAATTAGAAGCTCTCGTAAAATCACTCTAAAAAGGTGCTAAATCCGCAAAATTCGCCAGTGTAAAGCCCCAAATTGTCTAGAAGTGATCCCCAAGTATCTTTAACCAGTGTGATTGGTGAGAAAGACCCCCAAGTGCAGTGAGAAAAGTCAATCCCAAGACACCGACTCTCAAATTGAGGTTAACTTAAGCGGTACCCCATTGTCCAGCGAAGCACCCCATCCAGATGGCTAAGGTACACATCACCAATGTCGTGGTGCTCGATAACCCTAGCAGCTTCTTCAATCCCTTCCAATTTGAGCTCACTTTCGAGTGTATTGAGGAGCTCAAGGAGGATCTCGAGTGGAAGATGATTTATGTTGGCTCCGCCGAATCCGAGGCCTTCGATCAGATTCTGGACACAATCTACGTCGGCCCAGTGCCCGAGGGGCGCCACATATTTGTCTTCCAAGCCGATCCACCGGATGTCACGAGAATCCCCGAACAGGACGCTGTGGGGGTGACAATTGTCCTCCTCACTTGCTCCTATCGTGGCCAGGAGTTTGTGCGCGTTGGATACTTCATCAATAATGAGTACGCTGATCCGGAATTGCGGGAAAATCCACCACCGAAGCCACAATTTGAGAAACTCACGCGAAATATTCTCGCCACGAAGCCTCGAGTTACGAGATTCAAGATCAATTGGGATGATGCAACGCAAAATGGTGAGTTAAATGGTTTTTATAGCACAGTTTATGGCACGTTTTACTACTTATAAAAGTTTTTGCCAGAAGTAATTTTAAAGGGAAAAGATTTTTGTGATATGATGGAATTCTTTTAAGGCAAATTTCGTGGGCATTTTATAGGAAGTTTATAGCAAGTTTCTTTCAAAACTTGTTAAACGCTCAATTATTATGGCAAGTTTTAGTTTAACAGTGTCTTTACATAAAACTTGCTTAAATTATAAACATTTGATGTTTAGTGTTTTGCTATATAATTTTAAGTATTTGACAAAAATTTTACTGAAAACTTGACTTTATAGTTCGCTTTCCGATAAAACTTTCTTTAAAAAGGTATTTTACTGATATTGTGGATCGAAATTAAAAGTAATCATATGTGATATAAAAATTATAGGATATCTAAATTTAGTTTTCCAAGAATATGGCAAGTTTTCATATTAATCGTATTTTGTCCTAAAAATTATCTAAAAATAATGTTTTAATCAAATTATAGCAAGTTTTGCTATAAAGAATTCAAGATGCCATAATAACAAATTACAAACTTAACGAACTTACTCGTTTCCAATCTGAAAACCCCTGAAAACTTTATCTAAAGCTTTATAGGACAATTATGGCAAGTTTCCCTATAAAAGTCCAACCCTTACCTCACGCTTCCTTCCAGGAGCAACATCTCATGGCGATCTCGCTGACGCTAACATGGAACAGGAGAATATGGGCTGCTCAGTGTCCAGTGCGATGGATGAGAATAGCCTGGCGATGCCGTCAGAAGCCGCCCAGTCCAATGGGGTCAATGAGAACTCCAACTCCCTGGCCATGATGGAATGCTGAAGATCTCTCGAGGTTATTTTTATAGCAAAACTTTTTAAAAACTCGTCATCCCATTTAACAAAAAATCTCTCATTGATGCGTTTCCAAACATTGAATTTCGCTGTAAATAAATTTTCTACATAAATTTTCCGCCATTAATGTCCAGAAGGTGATCAATGAGACTGGAGATTGTCCGGAAGGGTTGGAATTTTTCCTGGTTGGTAATTTCTCTGGGCAGGTGGGAGATTTTGCAGACGCATCCGCGATAGAGGAAGAGCCAACGATTTCTATGGAGAACTAGGAAGCGCTTTTGAGGAGTTGTAATGAGGAATCGATTGGACAGGGTGAGTCCCTTCCGGAGGAGCTTGTTGAGACTCCTCGGAGCGCCAGTGACGGATTGCAGGACAATCAGATCATCTCGGAGGGTTTCCGGGGAGGAGGATCGGGAGGTAATTACTTCCTTTACAGGTTCTTTCTTGATTCCAGAAGCGATGGAGTTTTCCTTGACAGCTTCCTTCCGGATTCCGGAAGTCTCCCTGGAGGTGGGAATCTCTTCCTTCCTGATCTCGTAAGTGCCTCCGGTTGGAGTCTCTTCTGAGGAGGGAGTCTTTGATCGCCCTGGAGAGAGTTCAGTCACCGAAGTGAGTGTCTCAGTCTCTTCTGGGAAAGTCTCTGTTCCCGCCTCACTCTGTTCCAAGCCGCTGAGATGGAAGTTCGGGGAGTTCTGGGGAGCCTCATCGAAGAGAGACTCTTCAGATGAACTGAAAATGTCGCCCGAAGACTCATGAGTTTCCTTTAAGCTTCTCAAGAGTCCCTCCATTTGCATCTCCTGTTCCCTCTGTTTGAGATCTTCCCCTTCCAGGAACATGGGTTCTTCCACCTGCACTTCCTCTACTTCCTGAATTTGCTCCAGCACCTCAATTTCTTCAAGTTTCGACTGGATTTGCTTCCTCTTGAGCTTCAAATTCCTCACCATTTCCTCCATTTGTCTCTCCTGTTCCTGTTTCTTGCGATTTTCCTCTTCCTGGAGCTTCATCTCCTTCTCACGCTCCATCCTCTCAAGCTCTTTCAATTCGGCAGACTTTGAGCTCATAGGCTCCTCCGCTGGAGAATTGGGTTCTCCCTCCTCAACAGACACCGTCCTGATGATGTGGAGAGTCACTTGAGTGGCCTCTTCGGCAAAATTGGCCAGAACTGCCAGAACTCCTTGGAAACTTCCGTGCATTTGCAGAGTTGAGGCACTTCCGAGACTCTCATAAGGATTCAGGAGGTAAAAGAGATTCTGTTGCATCACTGTCCAATGGAAACCTTGATATTCCACCACGAGGCAATTTCCCAGAGTCAGGAAGTTCTCAATTCGTCGGATATCCTCGAGAACCTCCAGGAATTCTGAATAGAAGACAATTTCCACATCCAGGTGACTTCTAAAAGCTCCACAAGAGACAATGTATGAGGTTTTCCTGCCGTTCTCCATCAGAGACTTCCTGGACAGAGTCTCACTGAGCAGGAGGACTCTGTCCAGGGTGTCTGAGTCCCAGGAGTTCAGAGGAATCCTGTAGGCGAAGATGGCGGCAGCGTAGCCCGTGAAGAGACCTCGAATCTCTCCAGGGGAAGGTTTTATCTGGAGATTTCCTCTCAGAATCGCCAAATCATCATCTACAAGGACAAATCCTCTTCCCGGAAGCTGAGGAATCTCCTCTCCCTCACATCTTTGCTGCAATCTCGTGATCTTCACTTCGCAAATCCTATAGGAAGTATCTGAGGCGTAGAGGAAACGCAAGGAAGTCACCAGATCCTTGAGAGTGGCCACCAGGAGGATATTTCTCTTGTTGGGAACAAACGTGAAGAAGCCATAGTGATCATCCTTCGTCCAGATAATCACGCATTCCTCACCGGCAACGATTAACAGGCACTTCCGAGATTTGAAGCTTCGCTGGAGATCCTCAAAGAGTGTGTCCCTCTCCTGATTCATCCCTCCTGACGAGATCTCCTGGAGAAATACATCTAGTGAGTACTTCTCGATAAGCAAAGTCCTCGATAGAGGCGACAGTTCCCCGGCAGGATCAACATCCACTTCCTGATCGTGTTCAGCGACCGATAAGAGCATCTCATTGATGAAATTTGGCGTCCAGGAGCCCTCGGGCAACAGGAAGGAGTAGCAGTAAGCGATGAGACAAGCGCAGAGACTCTCCTGGGCGGAGAAATCATAATGAGTAGTTCCGGAGGTCATTCCAATGGG
Source organism: Phlebotomus perniciosus (assembly GCA_918844115.2). Lineage (NCBI taxonomy): Eukaryota > Metazoa > Arthropoda > Insecta > Diptera > Psychodidae > Phlebotomus > Phlebotomus perniciosus. The sequence goes on along the minus strand of CAKKOB020001398.1, from coordinate 5,193 downwards.
ATATTTGAAGTAATTCTTCAGCAAATGCTTCCTCCTCCGTGTCTTGAGCTGAAAAGCCAAGGTTAAAAACAGCAAAATTCTAAAGATCTAATCTAGAAATTACCTTCCGGGACTTCCTGGCCGCTTCCATGGTGAAAAATCGCGAAAAAATTAACAAAATTCTCTACTTACTTCGTTTTATAATCTTTTTAATTCAAAATCTGAAGCAATTCCCTCGCCCTTAAATACCGACTCTCACGTAGCAGATCAGTCTTCTGGGCGTCCTCCTCGATCGCCTTGTCCACATCCTGAATGACCTTTTCAGCTTTTCCGATCAGGAACTTCCTGCTGGCGCCTTTACTCTTTTCCAGGTACTCCAAAACAATTGGCCACATCTCCTGATCGAATTTATCCTCCTCCAAGGCATTTCCCTGGATGAAGATCTGCTTCAGCTTCTCGAATTTCCAACGCGTCTTGTCATTCTTCCAGCGCTTCAGGTAATCAATAGCAGATTCTCTCTCGAGATTCTTGAGTCTCTCCTTGGACTCATTGGCGGACTTTTGTGTCAATTTTCTCTTCTTCCCACGCACGGTTTCCACTGCGGACTTGTTCTCTGGCTTCTGGCTCTCCAGCAACTCCTCCTCTGTGGGTTCCCGGACATCCTCATCGGAAGCTACCTCCTTGGCGTCGGTGTCTGCATTTCCAGCTGGATTTTCAATGGAATTTGATTGTCTGTCTAGAGAGGGGGTTCTTAAGACTCACCTTTGTCCTCTTCCGGCTTCCTTTTCCTGGATTTTTCACTCTTTTTCACTGATTTTTCTGACTTCGACATGCTTCAATTGAACGCGTCAAAACAACAACATAACCTTACTTTTCTTCTTGCATTTTATTAGGCCATTGAAGCATTTTTTACAGGGTTTCTGGGATTTCTACACACCGGATGGGGATGGAGGTGACTAGGAGGATTTCTTAACGACATCTCCAACCCACTTGCGGAGCTTGTCAGTGTCCTGGAGGCCGATGATGCGGTTTTCTTCCTTGCCATCCTTGAAGGCCACTAGCACTGGAACGGAGGAAACCTCATGATCCAGGGCCAAGTCGCTATGCTCATCCACGTCCACCTATCCAGAGAAGATCAAAAAGTAAGAAGGAATCTATAAATTTCTCGGAAAAGCCACTGGATTACCTTCACGAGTGAGATTTTTCCTTCATTCTCCTGAATGATGGATTCAATCCTTGGGGTGAGCATCTTGCAGGGTCCGCACCACCTGGAAATCATGCAAATTACATAATTTAGTCCCTTAAGGGTCAAACAAAGAGAAAATCATTTTCCTACGTTGCGAAAAAGTCCACAATCACGGGAGTTTTGCTCTTGCTGACTTTCTCTGTGAACTCCTCGAGATTCTGGATCTTGTAGATGTTGCTCCATCTTGGCCGGGAGGTGCTGAGGAGTCTCTGTCCGTGCCCCATAATTCTCGCCACTGGGGCTCCACGTGAAAGTGCCGGAAACATTTTTATTACGCAAAAACTCAAAACGATTACAAAAAATGCGACTTTTTTCTCAAAACATCGCCGGCAGCAGGAAAACATCGAATCGCAGATCGCGATTCGCGAGCCGCAGACAAAGCCGAAGGCCACCCGAAGATGGCGCCGTCAGACGAGACAGTATGGAGTCGTATTTGTGTTGCGAAATATTGTTTTCTCTCACTATTTGGACGATTTTCTCCATTTTCCCCGCAAAAATAATGTGAAAAGTGATTAAGGGTGTTGTGTGTTGAGTTTGTGTGATCGAGAATTGAGTGGAGTTCACACGAGGTAGGTAGAAAAAAGGTCTTTTTTGCTATTTGTTTTGGCATCCCAGACACTTTCCAAGAATGAGGTTATGTCACATCCACGGGAGTCTCAGCGCTTTTCCGCCCGTGGAAAAATCAATTGGGAGCGTGCAGAAAGGGTGACAGGGAGTGCAAATGGGGCCAGATTGGAGATAGACGATTGACATGGTAACGCCTGCGATGGCGTGCAGAGCCCTGGAGAAACGCCCTGAGAAGTTTTTCCATAATAGCTGCGGGGATTTGAAGGAGCAGTGCGAGAGATTCCTATCTTCACCTGCCCTTTTGCACTCTCAGTCGAGGTCACGTCTCATGCCTGCATTTATTTTGCCCCCATCATTTTGAGTCAGAGAAATTCCTTTCTGCCGCACGCGGAGAATGTCAGGTGGAATATAATGAAATATTATCAGAACAAGGAATAACAGTTAACGGTAAGGCGAAATAATTCAGTGGAGTTTCGCATTAACCCGTAATTGGCTTCTTATTCAGTGCCTCATGAAAGCCAGATGGAATGGAAAATGGGCTTTGACATTGGAGAGGATGAAAAAAGGTAACATTGTTGATTGGGATTTGCTACTGATTTTCTCTTGCCAAGAGGAATTTTGCTTTCTTCGATCCAGAGGATTCGGTTTTGATGGTTTAGGAATTCATGGGGAGATATTCAAGAGTCAAAATTCCACGCCACTGTGCATTAGAATCTCTGTGGGAATTATTTTAAACAGGCGCAAGCGCCTTTCCTACACACTAAAAACACTCGAGTTGCAAGAAGAAAATCACAGGACCTGCCGTAAAGGTAGAAACACTTATCAAATTTAAGAAGAAATTACCTTAATGACGGTTTGTGAGAAAGAAAATCAAAGTTAAGAGGGGGAAATTGCATAGAAAAACTTTTAAAAGTTTTCCTATAAAAATTCTGGAGTTGCTATAAACTTATAGCATAGGAATTTGGTTTGATTTTTTCACTTTGAAGATGCCAAAAAATCTATAAAATTAACACAGTGCCTGCATAAGCAATCTCTGAGAAATTTAGACGCGTCAAAAATCGTATACTATAAAGTTCCTATAAATTGCATTACAATATAATTTTAAATTTTTTTTTGAAAAGATTGAAAATTTTATTGGGAAGCTTTTTATTTTATTGAACTTGCTGTATTTTCTGTCACAATTATTTAATTTCTAACAAATTAGGTCTTGTTAAAGTTTTCCTTTGCGTAATTTTATAGCAAGTTTTCTAGAAAAAATATTTTCTGGTCCTAGAAATTGTTTAGTATTCGAAAAAATTGAATGAACTTGCTATAATTCATCATAGTTTATTCCATTAAATAAAAGTGTTCCACTTGTGTCTCAATTGAAAAATGATTTTCAATGATATGCTATAAAATTTTTACTATAAAACTTCTACAAACAAAAGAGAGAAAATCTATATAGGAGTACAAAATAAGATAATAGACATGAAATTACTTATAAAATGTTTTACTATAAAAAATATAGTATACATGCTATAATTGTAAGTCAGCTGATAACGTTTTATAATACTCTGACAGGAATTATCAAACTAAACAGAAGACATGCCATAATTTGCAATAATAAATTAATTTAATATCTAGAGAAATTTTTATAGCAAAACTTCCCATATTATATTTATCCCTTTTATTATTTTACGTCCCTATTCTTTTGTCCTTAACTGTCTACGTTACGTGGTTGGTTTCCATCTGAATCGCTTTCCACGCATTCATTTAGTTTTGAGCCTTGTGTGATCCACATTGGCAAGAAAATTCCGTTTCTCGCCAGAAGCGGAGGAAATTTCTTGGAATTGAAGAAAAGAAAGAAAGAAAAAATATTAGTGAACAGAAGGTGAATTTTTGTAGTGCGTTTTGTGATAATTAAATTAGAGAGAGAAAGAGATACGAAGAAGAAGAAAGAGAGTGGTCTTTAAAGAAATCAGTGATTGATTGTCGCGATTGGGAAGAAAATTGAAAAAATCCGGACGCTTTTTTCAGAGTTTTTAAAGTTCTTTTCACACGCGTTTTCATTTTATTGTGGGCAGTCTCTCTTTCTCTCACTCACTCGAAAGTGATCATGAAGTGTTTTGATTCTTTTTTATTGCTCAACGCGAGGGAACAACTCTGAGAATTGCATCTCATTTTGAATGATGTGAGTGTGTCGCTGATATTTGCATTATTTCATCTCGTGGTCGACCTCAAAGTTTGCTCTTTCCATCCATTTTTCGCCTCCTACTAAAATTTTAAATAGAATGAGTAAATATTCGGAGTTTTGGGGCATCTTCGGTGTGATCTTCTTCCTCAATTATCGAACATTTTTTTTCTTCCTCTTTTTTTTTGACGTTACAAGTTTTCCAACGTCGTTTTTCCCTCCTTCCTCAAGTTTATTTTGGAAGGTTAAATCTCTCGCATTTTTTTGGGAGAGAGAGAAAGATCTTATTTTCACGAAACACACACACAGAAAGAGATATTTCTGAAAAATAGAGGGAAAAAAAGAGCGAGAAAATATTCTTCAAGTCAGAGTTGATCTGGTGTTCGCATTTCGAATTAAAATTATAAATAAAAATTTGTTGAAAATAGACGAGAAAACGCAGATTCTGTGTTATACTCACAGATACAATCGCAGTTTATAAATATTCTTTTGGGAAAAGAGACTTTAGATTTAGAAAGATGCGAGGGGGGAGGGAAAAAGGAAGGAGGAAACATGTGAGAAAATTCAATGACGAGAATGCGAGGTGGAAAAAAGATAAAAGGAGAGATGATTTTTCTGACCCCGCTAATTACTTATTAATTTTCCTCTCCTGACTCAAATGATGAGCCCTCAATTGCCATCCAAAGTGTGGACAATGAAAGTTCTAGATTTAGATTTTAGAGATGACTTTCCCAGATGCCAAAAGGATTGCAAGATAGTGAAAAACATCTCACACATGGTGGAGGTGGAAGGAGAGAAGCAAAAAGAAGAAAAAAAATCCACACAAGATTTTTCTAAATTAAAATTCATGACTGCTGAATGTCTGTTTTCTCACTTTTTCTTTCTTTCCTGATGATGTTCTTTTTATAAATTTGCGCCATTGAAATTTGGTACTCTTGGTCAGCATCCGGATATATTGCTGCTGCCTCCCCTCGCAATGACTAATTTTCGCCTCTCATCGGGAATTTAATTTAATTCCCGGTGATGAATGTCGTAATAATATTAAAATTCTCACAGGATTTTTCGTGATAGTTGAGCTAGAAAATCCGATTAGGGGAAGGCCTTGAGAGATGGCACACAAAAATGATGTCCAAATTATGTTATTTTTTGTGATTACCACACAAACCGAATCGATTCTCCAACTATGGCAAAAAAATCTCTTACTAACTAAGTTCATAATCTTGCCTCACAA